>JAPQVW010000689.1:0-20084 GCA_028535905.1 Quercus berberidifolia | reverse complement strand
ATAGCTTGGCAAGACAATAGTGAGAGAGACATAAGTCACATTTTACTTGAATGATGAGGTCAAAACCAAATATGTTCCAAGCAAAGTGAAAACATCATGAACATTTTCTTTTTCTCTCAACATGTAGATCTAAGAAGTCTATACACAAATCTCAAAAGCACATATAATTCAAGATAAGGCAAAGTTGTGCATTCATCACAAGAGAAACTAGATGAACTAATTCCTAAAAAGTGCATGTGACAAGCTATCAAAATCAAAACTCATATGATAAGGGAACAAAAGCAACGTCACACAAGCACACACAAGTGCAAAACAAACAAGCAATGGAAAGATAAACAAGAAACTCAAAAAGAGTATGTACAAAAACATAATGCAATGCAATGCAATGCAATGAGATGATTAAGGAGAGGGACCAACACCAACGGCCTTACAAAGAAATTCATACCAAGGACGATCTAGTGGTTTTGTGAAGATGTCTACTTTCTGAAATTTGATGGGGATGAATTCAAGAGACACTACCTTTGTTTCCACCAAATCTCGAACGAAATGATACCAAATTTCAATGTGCTTAGTCCTTGAATGCTGAACAAGATTTTTTGATATGTCAATAGCATTGGTATTGTCACAATAGGTTGTCATCATTTCTTGGGGATTGGAGTAACCATGAAGGAGCTTCTTCATCCAATGCAATTGAGCATGACAACTTTCAGCTACTATATACTCTGCCTCTGCAATAGACAATGAAACACTATTTTTCTTCTTGCTCATCCAAGCCACTAAGTTATTCCCAAGATAAAAGCAACCCTCGGAGGTGCTTTTTCGATCATCCACACATTCTGCCCAATTGGCATCTAAGAACCCGACCAGGTAAGGTTTAAATCGCGGGAGTACCAAACTCCAAAATCGCAAAAACCCTTAACATATCAAATGACAAGTTTCACAGTAATGAGATGGGATTCCTTTGGGGATGCTTGATATATAGCACAAGCTCCTACACTAAATGATATGTCCAGACAACTAGCTATGAGATATAAGAGGCTTCCAATCATGCTTCGCTAAAGGTTGGGTCAATGCATTTTCTGGATGCATCAAGGCTTAACTTTACACTTGAGCTCATGGGAGTTGAAATTGATTTTGTGTTTTCCAATCCGTACTTCTTCACCAATTCTTTAGCATATTTGAATTAACACTCGAAGATACCATCTTTGTCTTGCTTTACTTGAAGACCCAAAAAATAGGTTAATTCTCCTACCATATTCATCTTAAACTCACAATTCATTTCATTTGCAAACTCATGAACACATGAGTCCACAGTTGATCCAAATACTATGTCATCTGCATAGACTTGAACCACCATAAGCGACTTTGAGTTTTTCTTGATGAACAGAGTGCGATCTGCTTGTCCCTGCTTGAAGTTATGATCAAGAAGATAATTGGTAAGATGATCATAACAAGCTCTAGGTGCTTGCTTTAAGCCATATAGGGCTTTCGTCAATCTTAACACATGATTGGGATGAAATGGATCCGAAAATGCTTTTGCTTGTTCAATGAACACTTCTTCTTGGAGAAATCCATTTAAGAAAGCACTTTTCACATCCATTTGATATAACTTAAACCCAAAGAAGTAGGAAATAGTTAGTAGGATTCGGATTAATTCCATTCTTGCTACAAGTGCAAAGGATTCGTCAAAATCAATACCCTCCATCTGAGTATATTCTTGAGCTACAAGCTGAGCTTTATTTCAAACCACAGTTCCATGTTCATCTGAATTTTTTTGAAAGATCCACTTGGTTCCAATGACATGAGTGTCCTTTGGTCTAGGAACTAATTCCTACACATCATTCTTGGTAAACTGTTGAAGTTCTTCTTGCATGGGCTCTATCCAATCCTCATCTTTCAAGGCTTCTTCCACCTTCTTTGGTTCAATATGAGAAGAAGATATCATGGGACTTGAACTAAAGTTGCTTGTAGTTGTTTGAATGGGGCTGGAGGTATCACTTATAGTTGTGGACTCTTTAAGGGCCTCGGTTGCAACATTTTTGACTTGTTTCTGCTTCCTAAATTCAATTTCTACTTTCTTGTCATTAACTTCGTCGTCAACAGTGACATTGCATGACTCCATAACTGTCTTGGTTTGATTGTTAAAAACTTTGTAGGCTCGACTCGAAGTGGAGTACCCAAGAAATATTCCTTCGTCACTCCGAGTATCAAATTTTCTAAGGCTTTCCCTATCCTTCAAGATGGAGCATTTGCTACCAAAGATTCTGAAGTACTTCACCTTTGGCTTCTTTTCTTTCCATAGCTCATACAATGTTTTGGTTGTTCCGGCTTTGAAGAATACTCTATTTGCAATGTGGCAAGTGGTGTTTACAGCTTCCCCTTAGAATTTCTGAGGAATTCCTCTATTCAAGAGCATCACCCTAGCCATCTCTTGAATGGCTCTATTTTTATGTTCAACAACCCCATTTTATTGAGGAGTCTTGGGAGTAGAGAACTCTTGCTTGATTCCATGTTTCTCACAAAATTTTCCAACTTTGATTTTTCAAATTCCTTCCCTTGATCACTTCTTAAGCGAGCAATGGATGAGTTCTTCTCAACTTGCAACCGAATGCACGGCTTCTTTATTCTTTTGGCAACCTCCAACTTCTCTCTTAGGAGTTCTACCCACGTGAATCTAGAGAAGTCATCAACCATAACCAAAATATATCTCTTCCCACCTAGGCTCTCGGTACAAGTAAGGCCCATAAGATAAACATGAAGGAGTTCCAGTGGTCTTTTAGTCATCATTTGATTCACTTTGGGATGTAAGGACCGTGTTTGCTTTCCCATTTGACAAGGTCCACATATGGTTTTTTGAAATTTCCCAAATTTTGGTAAACCTACTACTACATCAAGTTTTGTGATCTTTGACAGCTACTTGTGGTTTGCATGACCAAGTCTTTGATGCCACAACTCCATTAAGTCTACCCTTGCACTTCTACATGATAGGTTTAAGTTTGGCACAATGTCATAGCAATTGTCTGTAGTTCTTCGGCCGCACATAACTTGCATTCCATCTTCATTGAATACTAGACACTTCTTCATGGATAACTAAACAAGATAGTTGTCATCGCACAATTGGCTAATGCTAAGAAGATTTGCCTTCAACCCATCAATATACAAGACTTCCTTCAAAATTGGAAAACCCAGAATCTCAATGGATCCTTTTCCAAGAATTTGAGAGCAACTTCCATCTCCAAACATTACAAATTCATCCTTCATTTCTTTTAAATGCTTGAAGAGAGTTTTGTCACCAGTCATGTGTCAAGAGCAGCCACTATCAAGATACCATAAACAAGCATCAAAAACTTTTAGGGTAGTATGAACTACAAGACAAGAGTATGATTGACATTTTCCTCTTTCTAATGATCTATATCATTTAAGCAATGAGAAACAATGTCTTAGCAAGGAATACTTTTCTCTACAGCTTTCACTTTCTCACAAAGAATATCATTTTAATGAGTAAATCATTAATCAATTTATCTGACTTGTGAAGGTCATTGAGAAGCAATTTGTTTTCCAATTCAAAGGCTTTGAGAGCATGGAAAAAAAAAATTTAGCATGTCTTTGGGATTAGAGTTTAACACACAGACATTTGAGATAGGAGAGCTCAAAGAGGTCTCATAGGCAATACAAAGAATGTGAGATAAGCATTTTTCAAGAAGCCTCTCCATCATCAAAACAAGGGTTCAAGGATCACACAACGTGGTGTAAATCACAAATAAATGTGAACCTACTCTAATACCAATTGAAAGTATGCAGTTACAATCCTAGCAAGTATTTAGAACCCTTAATACCAAATTTTACAGTTAAGTTGAATTTAATACTAAACTAATCACAAGTTAAACTGTAAGTGACTTAGCAAAACTTTCAAACACAAACTACTCTACAAAAGAATATATAGAGCTAGATAAAGTAGAGAAAGGAAGACAAGCAAACCACATATAACACCACCAGTGTTATGGAAGAGGAAAACCCGAGCCCCGGGCATAAGGTTTGGTGCATTTTACAGAGTACAGAGATCATGCAACTCGCAACCTGTTTTCCCCCTAAGGTCATGATATGGTTGTGAGGTGCACGTCTGCACTTTCAAACAACTACCTGCCACATGGATTTTGCAGGTAGCTTAGGTTGCAAGAAGGTCGCCTCTAGGCCATGAGATCTTGGGTTGATGCAGCTTCCAATCTTCAAGGAAAGGCTCAAGTATACTACCCCAATTTACATGAGAACCTAGAAACTAATACATCACCAAACAATGCATTACATATAAAGTTTTGTCATTGAATAAAGCCGACATAAAATCATGACTTCTCAATTACTCATAAGCACAAATTACCATGAATTGCCAGTTTCCAATGCAAGAGTAGTGAAATAAAAATTTAAGTTATGGACAGAAATATTGGGAATGAAGAGATAGCTATTTGACTTCCATAAAGATAGGCTGTAGTTTCACAGAACAGCCTTGGGCCTTCATGTTGCTCTTTTTGGAGCAAATAGCTCGATCAAAAGCCTGATGGAAGATGGACTAGGTGGGAATTGCAATTTAAAAAATAGATTTATTCTTAAGTAGTTCTACTTGAGGTCAAAGACAGTGCAACATGTTGGTTTTTGGGTGAAATATAGCTATGCAACCTGGAGAGTTAAGATTTTTAAGGGTGGTCTCATTATTATTATTATTAGAGAGTTTCAACCTATGGCGTCCACTTCTAATGATAGTTCTTTGTCATCAGACCAAGACACCGATCAGTTTTTGGTGTAGACGGAAATTGAACCCTAGATCTCTTATTCAACCATCAAAGATTTTACTAATTGAACTAACTGGAACCCACAAGGTCATTATTATTACTATTTTGTAATTTTAACTAATGCAATGAAGAGTAATGCATTTCATAATCATATTTATTGCAAAATAATTTTTTATTATTTTAGAATTGTTTTCTTTACATTTTGAAACCTTAATTCTACCATAGTTGGTTGACTAATTTTTACATCTCTAAGTCAATTAAACACATTTTGCATTCTACATGTAAACCTTCTTTTCCATAAGGGTTGAAATAATGTGGGTAATATTTTTTTTCTATGGAAGTTAAAAATTAAAATTCTTATACCTTGTCTTGATGTTGCCTAAAAAATTTGGCAATTCTCTTTCAATAATTGGGAAAATTTCAAGTAGTAATTCAAAAGGTAATTCATGTTATATGTTCATGCTTTGATTGTGTAATTGTATGATTGATATGGGTTATAATTTATAAGTTATTTAGGATATTAAATATAGTGTTGTGTGTGATTTATAGAACAGTGACTGTTGTAGTTATTAACAATTAGTTTTTCATTGTGTTTTAAGTTAATAAAAACTTTACATATACTTCTTTTTCAAAAAAAAAAAAAAAAAAAACTTTACATATTTTTTTAATGTGAATCTTTACATATACCTTAATAAGTAAACTCTATACATTTCATTTCCTTAAATGCATTAAAAAAAATAAAAAAGAGGCATCTATTCCAGAATAATAATGGCTAATTAGTTTTGTCATGATCTTATTTGTAATGTTTATTACCATTATCATATTTTACTAGCTGATGAATTGCAAAACAGAGATATTAAATGAAAGGTAAAATCTTAGAACCTTTCATTAGATTTTTAAAAGTCGTGGTATGTGAAGAATATAAGCATTTAAGCATTTATATAGATATATATAAATATATATAAATATATATATTTAAGTAATGTTAAATGAAATGTCAAAAAAGGGATCTTGAATTTTTTCATCTTTATTTCTTATATATTTATATTATTACTGAAGAACATCTTCCTTTTAGTTTTGATAATAAATATGTTTTTCTAGATTAGAGTTTGATTAGTTTTAAGTTAAAATCTTGTATGATTGTATTTAATTGTTGATTATATGATTTAATTAAGTGAATTGAACGATTTATTTAATTGCACTATAAAGTTTTTAATGACATTAATTTGTAAGGTCATCTTTAATTAATTTTTTACTCCTTCAGCTGTCAGCCTCTTTGTTTTCCAATTAAGGGTTACCAATTAATTTATTTAAGGACAAAATTTAGCTACAAAATTGATTATAGCCTAAGGTTACAAATTTGAAAAAATAATAAGATGCTAATGGAGAGAGAGAGAGAGAGAACTTTTTGTGTGTGGAAAATAAAAAAATTATGCATGGAATGAGAAAAGGAATGACAAATCTATAGTATGAGAATAAGAATAAAAAGAGTAAAAAATAAAGGAAGATAAAGGGATAGAAGTATAGTGATATTAAGGTGATATTAAGGTAGAGAGTAGTGGGGATATGAAAAGTTAAAATGGAATTGAAAATTCAATAATAAATAAGAATAGTTAAAAATAAGATAAATATGATATTTTGATTGTGATATATAGAGTTTTTAATTCACTTTAAGTGTAAAAAAATCATATAAAAATTGGGAAAAAAATGATAATGACACGACTGTTGATGTGGCTTAACTAGAGCATAGTAATAATAAATGCTACACTTCAGTTTTTAGATATATATAGATAAAATGGTGATTGTTCAAAGACACAAGCACAACACTATAAACAGGTCTAGAATGGAATTTTGTGATTGTTTTGTGGTTAAAATACCTGTCAACAACCTTTTATGTTATGATCCAAATTCTTCTACTTCAACAACTCTTGATCATTGAATAGATCATATTGATATTCTTGCTCAAGTTGTCTGGTGATTGTATACTGATTGTTGCTAAAAATATCTTCTTCTTCCGTTTTTTCTTTTTAATATATCATCTTCTTGATTAAATGATATGGTCGTTAATAATTACTTAGCACACACAAACTATGAAATCATGGTGCTAATTTACAAGTCATTGACCTGACTTGTTTGATGACCTTTGGCTCCTGTCCATGTTGTCTTATTCATATGACAAAACATCCATGATTCTAACTAGTTCATGATAAAAAAAAAAATAATCAAAAAAAATTTAAAGAAAAAAAAAACATGAGCATAGAAGTGAGTCCTTTTAGTCTTGGCTTGTAGTCATAATCTTTTAGCTTATGTAGTGCTTGGTATTTCTATATGCATGTGTGGGACAAAATGCTCCTTAGATTGGAAGAAGCAAAGCTGGGGGATATGTGTTTATCTTCTAAGTGAAGTTGATGCTCATCACTTACTATTTTTCTTTTTTCTTTTTTTATTTTCGTTTAACTTTTTTTCTTTATTCTTTTTTCTATCTATTTTTTTTTTTTCTTTCAAGACTTAATTGTGAGGTAAGTTAAGTCATCAAGTAGCATCACAAAAGAAAGACAATAGTAACTCATCTTCTTTGTAACCCTTGTCAATGTCCTAAACCATATGCTTTTTCTTCCTTCGTAGAATGTATCTAAGGATACCTTCATGGAAAGAAATATAAGGTCATATGAAGATGACATTGCTTATATCTATAATTGTTTGATGCAGATGTTGCAGTGGGTAGATCTCGGTATTTCTCATTTTCCAGGTGTTATTAGTTTGGCAGCTGGTCTACTGATGTGGATGACATCACTTCATCCAGTGAGAAAGAATAAATTTGAGTTGTTCTACTACACTCATCAACTATATATAATCTTTATTATCTTTTTAGCTTTGCATGTTGGGGGTTTCATTTTCTGCATATCTGCTGGAGGAATATTTCTTTTCATTCTAGATCGCTTTCTGAGATTCTGCCAATCTCGAAAGACTGTTGATATAATTTCAATCAAGTACCTTCCTTGTGGAACTGTGGAATTGATGCTTTCAAAACCTGCAAGTAATACTACTTCCCCTCAAATTTGTATTTTCCTTGTTTTTCTATTGTTACCATAGCTGTGACACTTTTCCTCGACAATGTAGATCTGCGGTACAATGCCCTCAGTTTTATTTTCCTTCAAGTTCGGGAATTATCTTGGCTACAGTGGCATCCTTTCAGTGTTTCATCTTGTCCTCTAGATGGTAAATATCATCTATCTGTTCTCATAAAGGTTATTGGAGAATGGACAGAAAAGCTCAGAGGAAATATCTTGAATAGTTCTGGAGTTGACCTACATCTCTTGCCTCAAACAAAGATAACAGCTTCTGTTGAGGGGCCTTATGGGCATGAATTACCATATCACTTGATGTATGCACCCAAACAGTCAATTTCACTAGAATTTACTAGATATCAAGCTTAATTTTAAATTTCATATTATCTTCTATTTTATGAACTAACTTCACCATTTGATTCTCTAGGTATGAAAACCTTATTTTAGTAGCAGGTGGAGTAGGAATTTCACCATTTCTAGCTATCTTGAGTGACATTCTCCATCGTACTAGGGAAGGAAAACCTTGTTTGCCTCGAAACATCTTGATTGTTTGGGCTGTGAAAAGATCAAACGAGCTTCCTCTTCTTTCTACCAAAGATATGGAATTAATCTGTCCATTTTTCTTAGATAAACTAAATCTTGAGATTCACATTTTTGTCACTCGAGAATCACAACCTTCACTGGTATGCTTAGTTATGCTCTCACACCCTTGTTATTTCATTTTTTATTTAAAGTTATCATGATCATGTTGTGACATTTAATGGTTGTTATTTATCTACAGGAAGAGGGTCAAGTACATGAGGCTACGAACTTCTCTCCTCCTGTATCTAACAGCTACAGCATGTCAGTTTTGGTTGGTACAGGAAATAATATGTGGCCTGGAATATATGTTATCTCGTCTACACTAGGCTTTGTTATCTTACTGTATTTACTAGATACTTTCTACATAAACCCTTATGACATATCTCCATGGTGGTACACCGGGCTTCTCTTTGTAATCTGCATGCTTGCAAGTGTCTTTATCTTTGGGGGTGTTGTGGCTGGTTTGTGGCATCTTTGGGAAAGACGAAATGCAACAAGGGAGGCATGCAAGGATGATAGGATAATGGTCGAGAAGATGCAGCATAATGAAATTGTAGCTCACAATGATTCATGTCAGCAAAAACTTGCGAGTTCAATCAATACTTATTATGGTTCAAGACCAGACTTCAAAGGTACAGCATCTCAACTTTTGTTCAAAACATAAATTAAAAGAATAATATAACAACAACAACAATGACAACAATGATGACAACAACCAAATTTTAGTCCTAACAACAACAATAGACTAGTCAAGGTTGGCCACATGTATTCTCGCTTGTAAGGGACACCTTAATGTGTACTTGTCTATAGTGACTAAATTTCACACAAGCCATCAATCTACCACAACCCTCCTTTATTTACCAAGCTTAGGACTAACTGTGAACAAAATATATGACATAAATGGATGGAGTAAAACTAAAAGAAACATGAAAAAAAAAAAAAAAAAAAAATCTTGATAACAAAGTTTAACCTCATCAGTTATACAACACTAGAGGCTTTCTTGATTCCCTTTCCTTTGTCTTGCTGCAGATATTTTTGGGGATATATCAGAGAAATGGGGCTGCGTTGATGTAGGTGTTATTGTGTGCGGTCCTCCAAGTCTTCAGACAAGCGTTGCTAAAGAAATCAGGTCACAAAATATTAGGAGACAACGCAATCATCCAATCTTCCATTTCAACAGCCATAGTTTCGAGCTATAGACACCACCTTCATCATCTCATCTTCCCCTTAGCAAAATGCACGAATAATATTGTAATGTTTTATGTAAAATAGTTTTGGAGTATGTTGTACGTATATTATTGTAGGGGTTAGTAACCCCTACCATCGACAACCAAAAGGGCCATTCGGCTTGTAGGGGTTTCAACGGCTTGATGGTGGTGGGAGGCTAGCATAACGATGGTAGCAGCCCCTCAGATTCCTTTCTTTCTCTCTCTTACAAAAGCTTTGTCAATCTTAGTTTTATTTATTTATTTTGGTAATAGTAAAACAACTCATTTCATTTAACAATCCACAACATTTTCATTTCTCTCTATCTCTCCCTAGGGCCTTATCTGGTTAGTTATATTAGTTTTTTATTTTTATTTTTTTGCTTTTTTTTTTAGTACTAAAAGGTGGGTTCCCAAACTCACGTTTAAGTCTGAAGTCTGTTGTTAGAGGTTTTGTCAAGAAATAGCCAAAGGGGGAGATTGTAAAGTTGTGATTTACAAATTTGTATTTTGTTGGCTTTTATTCTGTGCCAAATTTGATTGTAATTTTATTCAATCTTTTGTACCCTGTATTTGTTGTGGGAATTTATTGTAAGGGTTGTGTGATGGTGAGAGAGAGTGTGAAGACTCAAGCTATTGAAGAATGAAGTGTTTTCGCAGGTAGCTCGCGACTTAGCATCCCACGAAGTAACTCATGTGCCCTGCACATGCTGGAATGCAAAGGGTCAGGCCAAATGGAGGCAGCTGTGTCTCGCGAGTATCTCGCGGGTAAGGCCTTCCCGCGAGACAACCGGAAGACATTCTGTTCTGCCAGCCTGTCCAGTCTGATACACACTTTCTGTGCTTACACTATTTATACTCACATTACCCACAAATGAGATAGAGAGCTTCTGAGAGAAAACCCTAGCTAAAACACTTGAAAGTTAGAAATTGTTAATCCAACAATTCTCTACACATTTGTTTGTGGAATTTCCTCATCTCCTACCTCTCCATTTCCATACCATTGAGAGGTCAATAGCCCAAACACTTACCACACCTTTTGAGAGTGTCCAATGAGGTTTTGGTGCTGCTGGGAAACATTGGAAGAAGCCAAGGATGGCAAACGCACTTTACTTGTAATTGGGTAGATCTAGGTGTTTTTAATACTTCAAGAAACAAGGTTTCAAGATCAAGTATTGAAGTCATTCAAGTCTGTCCAAGAAACAAGCTGAATAGTGCAAATTCATTAAAGCTCAACATTTGGCTCGACAGCTGCATCTATCGAGCTTAAGAAAGCTATTTCAGCCCGTGTTCTCGACAGCTACTCGACATCTCCTATCTGTCAAGGTTTAAGAAAAACAGATTTTCTGTTCTGTTTTCTTGGAATCCGTAAATGTGTCTTTGGGCCTTCTTTTCTCCTAACCCTAGACATATAAAAGGATTATTTTAAGTTGTGTATTTGCACCGTAGGGTTTTGTGACCAAGCATCTTCTTGATCTTCATCATTGGGATGAACTGAAGAACTTTGCAGCCAACAACCTTCTCTTGTTGGTGATTGAAGTGGCGTACTAAGATCCGCGCATTGGTTAGTCATGTACTTGGGAGCCGTGCATCAAAAGGAGAAATTGTCACTACAGAACAAGCCCAATTGGGTATTGGAGGTAAGGGTTCAATTGTAGGTTGGTATAAGGTACTGTGATTCCATTACTTGTAACCGCTTGTTGTGATAATAGTGGAATTTCGGGAGTGGTGACCTGAAAATCACCCGGTGGGGTTTTTGTCGTTAGGTTTTCCCCATTCGTAAACAAATCACTGTGTCAAATTTATTTTTCGCTGCATACTTAGTTTATTGGTGATTTGTTTGTGCTACTACGCGTTTGCATGTTAATTAACTTAATTAATTCACTTGGCTAAATTAAGTGGTTAATTTATCACAAGGGGTCAATTCGTTTTTGGCCTATCAGGAAGTAGAGAAGATCCTAATGGAGTTCACTCCCTACAGCAACAATAATGTGCTGGCAGTGATGAGGAGAATGAATTACCTTCCAGGAATGAACTTGGGGAAGATCGAGAAGAAGCCAACTATTCAAGACCCCATAATTCCGACTGCCACACCACCTTTTGGGCTAGGCTATAAGCCCACTGATGATGACTTGTTAGAGATGAAGGTGAGAAAGATGGCCCCAGCCAAGGCCAAAGCAAAGGGACTTCCTTGTCCCTCGGAACCCCTAAAGCCCTATACTCCAACCTTGAATGGAAAGTTTGTCAAAGCTGGAGATAGTCAACACTATTGGGGATTCCCTGATCCAAGATTTAATCCCTAGACCGGAACTATGATGCATGGGTTTGAGCTACTACTTGATTGCAACAACAAGCTTCCAAAACTAAAGAGGGAAGATACAACCTGGGTCCTTACTGATTGGGTTGATTACATGGACCCTAATGCGATGACTATGCTTCTGGGGGATGCCATTTGCTATATAGAGGAAGAAGAGTACTGAGAGGCTTGCCAACATGCATTAAAGAGCCCGTATGAAGTAAGAACAAGTGATGAAGATGAAGAAGGGCGAGCAGCCCCTAGCAATGATGATAAAGATAGTAATAGCCATAGTGATAGTAGTAGTAACAGCAGCAATAGTAATAGTGGACATGGTGAGGATGATAGCAACAGTGATAGTGAATGCAACGATAGTGAAGACTATGATAGCCAATATAGTGGCAATGATGGGGGTGAACCCCCTAGTGATAGAGAAGATGAAGACGAGGGGCTTTACTACAAAGACTATGATGATGATGTAGACCATGAACATACATGTACCCATGGCCACAGTTTTACAGCTTTCCATATTCTCATAAAGCCACATCAGAAAGACATTTTTACTCTTCAATTTCAAAGGCACTACACCTAAAAGACTCTTAATCTCCTTTGGGGTAAGGAAATCATTGACTTTGATTCTTTCAAGGCTACCTCGGTTCTTGAGGTTCTGCAAAACAAAATTTGGCCCATCATCAGTATGATCAAAAATCATATGCAAAAAAATCACATGTTCAAAAAATTCCCATGACCAACATTTCAGCAAGATCAAGGTAGAAAAGCCCTTTGATCAACATTTCAGCAAGATCAAGATAGAGAAGCCCTTTGATCGACATTTTAGCAAGATTAAGGTAGAAAAGCCCTTTGATCAACGTTTTAGCAAGATCGAAGTAGAGAAGCCCTTTGATCAACATTTTAGCAAGATCAAGGTAGAAAAGCCCTTTGATCGCCCTTTCAACAAGATCGAGGTAGAGAAGCCCTTTGATCAACGTTTCAGCAAGATCGAGGTAGAAAAGCCATTTGATCGACTTTCATCAAGATCAAGGTAGAAAAGCCCTTTGATTGACCTTTTAGCAAGATCGAGGTAGAGAAGCCCTTTGATCGACGTTTCAATAAGATCGAGGTAGAGAAGCCCTTTGATCGACTTTCATCAAGATCAAGGTAGAAAAGCCCTTTGATCGATGTTTCAGCAAGATCGAGGTAGAAAAGCCCTTTGATCGACCTTTCAGCAAGATCGAGGTAGAGAAGCCCCTTTTCCTTTGTCAACCTGCCACATTCAGGCTGGGATAGAAAAGCCTCTCAGTCACTCCAGTTATCAAGATTCATTTCAATATTGGTTATCAAGTAGGTCAAGAATTCACAATTTTTATTTTTCAAAACAGCAAGGCACTAGTTCTATGTTCCAAAGTTTTAGATTTTAGGGCTAGGTAATCTTTGAAAAATCAACCTCAATTAAATCATGACTGCTCAAATCAGTGTCTTTGTTTTACATTGACATTCGCTTTGCAAGCTCTATCAATGAGAGGCATTCTGTAGACACTCGATTTTGCACCCATAATTTAATCAAGGAAGATGACTAGAGTGACCATTCATATACCCGAAAAAATCATAATTGCATTACATGCATTAATTCATTCATTACATAAAAATGATCTTGAGATTCTCACGATCACGACGGTGTACCTGATTTCCAAATTAGACCGTTGGATTGAAAGATATCGCATGATCAGGTTTACATGGTCTGCATGCATTTTGTTTAGGTGGAACCAACCACACATGATTAATTTAAATTAACTGTGATTGGCTAGATAATTAAAATTAATTAAATAATTTTGTGATTGGTTGTTAGTTAGTGTTAAAAATAGGCTTGCTTACATTGGAATAAAAGAGGATAATCAGATAACTATAAAATTGTGGATAATCAAGACTTTTTGGAGTATTTATCTACAAGATAATCATTGTTGAAAAGACCTGAATTATCATAAAAAGAGTTTAATTTTTAGAATATGGATTAAAAACGCGTCTAAGTGCAAGTCTAGGCTCAAAAAACCTCAAAAAAGGAGTCCAAAGTGGACCAAAACTCAAACACGAGACCGGCACCCAAAAGGGCCGAATGGCCCTTTTGAAGTGCCGATTGGCACAAATGCGGGCCATAGCCTGAGGGCACTTGGATTGAGATAAAACTCATCCTTTTTGATTTTTTAGAGATATGGACACGTCTCAATTCGTATTCTGATCATTTAGCTAAATTTTCGAACATCCTAGCCTCTATAAATAGAGGAGGCATCTCAAAATTCAGCACACTTTTTCACGCACTCTAGCTCCCCTTTTTCTGACTCTTCTCTTATTTTATTTTCTCTCTTACGTTAAAGACGTTCTGGAGGCTCTAACCTTAGGAATTTCTTTTTTGTAAGCGAAATATTTTAGGTTTCAAAGAGAATTGAATAAATTTCTTTGAACCCTAAAATATTCCTTCACTAAGAAGAGCACGCTCATGCAAGAGGTAGTCTTTCTTTTCTTTTTCTATTCCTTTTTATTAATTCTACTTGATGATGCATGAATAGCTTTAGGATGTTTTTATTATTTTTAATTTTTGATGTTGTTGCCATGTGTTTAAATCTTTCTTAAAGCATGTTCTTTGTATATTTTTGTTGTTATGATTTCTCTTTTGAGTCTCAAAAATCTGCCAATTAACAAAGATTTATATTAAAAACTAAAACTTATCTGAATTTTTTAGATCTGATTTTTTTCAAAACTCAAAATAGATCTGCATTTTCATTAAATACAAATCTTTTTTTTTTAACACCTAAAAACTAATCTATATTTTCATTAAATACATATCTGATTTTTTTACTCTAAAAAACTTATATATTTTTTCATTAAATACAGATCTAATTTTTTTAAGAGAATTTTCTTTGTCACAAAATAGCTAATTTTAGAAATTTAAAAGAAGAAGTTAAAAGTTGAGATGGTTTTTGTTTGATACATGTAACATAGATTTATTTCATGAGTGTAGTTCCTCTTCTAAAAAAGGTCTTTTTCTTATTTTATTCAACTAAAATAGATCTGATTTTTTTTTTTTTTTAACAAATCTAGATTTTCTTATTCATAAAACAGATCTAGTTTTTCTTAATAAAAATCTTTTTTTTTTTTTTAAACTTTGCTCCAAAACAAATCTGATATTTTTTACAAAAACCTTGTTCTTTCTTTATATAAAAATAGATCTGATTTTCTTTACAAAACTAATTTTTTATTTACAAAAAATAGATCTAGTTTCTTTTTAATAAATCAAATCTCATTTTTCTAATTCACAAAACATATCTGGATTTTTTTTAAAATTGAGGATACATTCATAAGATAGATTTATGTGAGTCGGTTTTGGTTAAGTGTGTCATGTATGTTCAACATATCATTCACATCATGTAAAAACGGGTATATTAGTCATTAGAGTCTAGAAGACTAGACTCTGTCTGGGTAGAATGGGTACCTAACATCTTTCCATCCCATAACCTAGCCTCTGAATTTAGTTCTTTTGGATAGGTAGATCCATGCCTTGTCTTTCTTTTATTTTTGGGTAGATTGTAACTAGGATAAAAAGGCATGTATTCTTTTGGTAGATTGTAACTAGGACTCAAAGCCTTGTAAGATTCAATTTATCAAGCTTGTATTTATTTTTATTTAATCAATGACAATGAAGTATTTCAATCATGTAAATTTGTATTTTTTTTTTTTTTTTTGGTATAAAAAAAATAACTGGCAACTCCACACCATTTACCTAAAAAGAGAGGTGTCTTTCAAAGCACCCAAATCTCTTTTTTGAGAGCACCTAATTTCCTGGTCTCTCATAGATAGCTAGTTGAGAGTCTAGTCTATCTCATTGCCTAGACATTTCCCATGTAATCCACAATGTTAGTCAATTCATGGTTGCAACATGGTCCTTTCAATTTGCTGATGTACCTAGAATCCTCCAGTATTTGAAAGGCACCATGCTCCATAGATTTCACTTTTCCTCTTATCCATGCTCCATAGATTTCACTTTTCCTCTTATTCTCCATTGACTCTCCAGCTTACTAAAATGCAAATTGAGCAGGCAATCCCACTGACCATCGGTCACTACAAGGTATTGCTTATTTCTTGGTGATTCCTCATCACTTAGCACAACAAGAAACAAATTGTCGTTACTCTCTTTAGTATTGAGGCAAAATATCATGCACTTGCTAACACCACAAGTCCACAACCAAGCTCTTTGGTTGCGTTGGCTCCTACAAGATCTTGGAGTTGATTTGTTAATGGAGTGTCAAAGAAAAGAAGTCTTACCAGGAAGGAGGTTTTTTTTTTTTTTGAGCGAAATATGATAAGGAAGGAGGTTTTTGAAATTTGAAAGCTTTAGACTTCAAGCAAGAGAAAAAGAAGAAAAAGGGAAGGGGAATGGTTTTTGTAAAAAGAAAAGGCAAAAATCAAGGCACAGGAAAAACAAGGAAGAATTCACACATCCCACCTATGAGGCAAAGACACATGTCCAAAGTCAGGTGAAGGGATCACTTCACATTTATTATGATGGGAAGTGAATCTCAGGAAATGGAGAGAGCTCCAAACTGCCACGACCATTCATATTCCTACGCTCGTCCAAACTAGAACAACTAAGGAATAAAGGGGGCAACTGACGAGTAGTGAACAAATGGCCATTCATTACATGAACGATTGTAAGCACATTTAAATCAGGCATAACTCTCTCATTCAAGCTAGAAAATAAGAAACGGCTATAAAACCATTACAAGTGCCTTTATGAGCTGCTCCATGGCCATTAATCTCTCAGCTTAGGCGCAACGCCTAGGGGAGACCAACAGACCTTGCAATAATTCATGAGTTGGCTATATAAAGCTATAAAGAGCAAGTAGAAACAAAAGCTAAGCTAGAATATATATTAGTGATTTCCTAAGAGAGATTAACTAATTTAAACATCGAAGAATCTTTGGTTGGCACCAACTTGGTGTCTTTTATTATCACTTTGTTTACTCTTAATAGAAAACCCAACTTGTCCATCCAGGTTGACAAGGAACATATTGACGACATATTTAGTGTTTTATCAGAGGTCATTGAATTATCTAAAGGATGGAGACCGGCTCTAGGTAAAGGTTAGGGGAGGTGCTATTGGCGCATGGGAAAATATAGAACCTGTTTATAATGTTGTCTTAATAATGTTATTTAAATATTGTGAAAATGCATGTTATATTATTTAAATAATTAAAACAATATGGCCAAGACTTTGCAGTAATTTCAATTTGCTCTGGACTTTGCACTTGCATCTAGAACATGTAGCACAGTCTGTCAGAGCATAGGACTACAGGAATCACTCACGCGTTCTCCGAATTGCCCCCAACTAATTTTCTTTGATATACCCATTCATTTGTTAGCGTAGCACTCCAAAAGAGTCAAACAATTTTAGATGGAAAGGACAATAATATAAACGTTTGGAAAAGAACAGAATTTAAAAATAAAAATAATAATTAAAAAAAAATAAAAAAAAAACCTCTAAAGTAAAGACCTTTTGTTGACCAACTAATTTTCTTCCAACACCCAAACGTGTAGAAGTGAAACGCCCAGGCTGCACATCTCCTTTTATATAGTATCTGGTGCAATCTAATCTGAGGGTCAACTTCCTCAGACATAATCACATTCAAACAAAAATAAGATTGCCTTCGCCTGCCACAACGAAAATTAGATGGGTATTCGGATCGGAGGAGAATGATTTTATTAGGTAGAGTTTTTGAAATACAGGTGAACACTAGTTGTGAGAATCATTCCATATCAAAATGGCCTTTAGATTTCATCATCTCTCCAATAACAACATCACCCTGCTTCTTGCTGCTGCTGCCGTTTCCTTTTCCTCCTCCTCCTCATGGCCGTCGATGAATTTTTACACTCTTCTCAACACCCTCTTCTTCATTCCAATGGAGCTCATGCCCACAACACCAATAACAACAATAAAAACATCATCTTTGTATCATTGGCTAAATGGGTTCTCAAAGTTACCATGTGGGTTGTATTCCTTGCATGGGTTATTTTCTTATTTCTCTTTCCTACAGACTTTGGGACTGGACTCTATGATGACTGGGTTGATGCAACCAGTGGAACCCTCTTTGGGGAGACAGGTACATGCTTCTTAATTCAAACTCATTTGTCGTATTCTTCATTCTTTGTCTCAAAACAGTTTTGCCTTAAATCTGTGCAGGAAGTGTGTTGCTCATATACAGCGGCCCAATTATCATTATTGCTTTTCTTGCTGTTCCATATCTTCTCCTCTCTGGGGAAGACCAACTACAAGTAAAAGAGTATGTGCCTTTTAATCCATGCACTACTTATACATGTTCTAATTCTGTTTTTACCATATATGATAGCTAGCTGGCTGCAAGTGCATAGTGAATGTAATATTGTCCATAATGTATTTGCTTAAATTGGAGTCACATAAAAACTTCATCTATTTCAGGAAGAAGACTCCAAGATTCAGATTGTGGACTTTTCCCGTTCTGGTGGATGGACCACTTGGGGTTGTTTCCGCTGCTGAATTGATTGGCATAATCCTATTTATCGTGTTTGTTATCTGGGCTGTTTATTCTTATACTGTAGTGAACTTTGAAATCCTACCTAGCTATGGTGATGACTTGACCCTCGAAGAAAAGAGGTACGATATTTTGTTGGGTTTTTATTTTTATTTTTTATAGGTTTTAAATAGAAACAATATGCTTTAATGGTACTCTTACCGATATTCCCCTTTTCCAAAATTTTGAAAGTTTAGGAAAAATGAACGTAGGTATCACTAATCCATAAAATACATTCAGCAGCAGTGTTTCCATACTAATATGATTCCTTCTTTCCACTTTTCAGGGTTTTTATGTTGCAAATGTCAGCATATTCCTTTGGTTTGATTGGCTTAACTTGCTTGGCTTTTCTGTTTCTCCCAGTTGCAAGGGGATCGATTCTCCTCCGCCTTATTGATATACCTTTTGAGCATGCCATCAGATATCATGTGTGGGTGGGAAATCTCACAATGTTCCTCCTTACTCTTCATGGACTTTGCTATATGATTGTTTGGGCAATCCGGGGCATCATACCATCTGAAGTGAGTGCACATACTGAATTTGTGTACATATAATCCCCTTGTGAAACATAATTGAGACAGCTTTTTGATGCTTTTATGAAAAGCTAAAAGAATTCTTTATAAAGAAGAAAGGTTGGTAGTAGCAGGAAACTTATTGATTGGAGATATTGTGTGGCCATAATCTGCAAGAATGTTTAATAATAAATTATCAATTTTGGAATTTGTTCCTTGTTCTGACTAATTTGGCAACAATACGTCTAATTCATACTTCTTTTCTAGAACCCACCACAATTTCCATGTAATTGCAGTCATGTGCTTTCTAGACACCTTTTTACTCCTCAAGTTATCAATGTGGATATCCATTTATGACACCAACATCACCTGATACTTTCAGTTGTTCAATATTGGATTGGATAAAATCATATATTTATGGATGTAAACTTTGGAATGTTTCAAAACTGCGGATCTATGATGAATTTTAACAGATATAATGTATAGTTGACTTGACTGTTTTAGCTAGTTTGTGCATCATACTTCACAGCTTCAACGTTTTTTATTTTTATTTTTTAAAATTGAAATTCTAGATGTGGTTGACTGCATTATTGACTTACTTATAAATAACGCTATAGAAAGCAAGACTGAACCATCTCTTTGGCTCCCTATCTAAGAAGAGAATGAAAAAAGTTGACTTTAATCTTTGCAAAACACAAACAAAAGAAATTTGACAGTGAGGCGTCTTCAACAAAATCCTCATGTTTCTTGT
This sequence comes from Quercus berberidifolia, assembly GCA_028535905.1. Taxonomy (NCBI): domain Eukaryota; kingdom Viridiplantae; phylum Streptophyta; class Magnoliopsida; order Fagales; family Fagaceae; genus Quercus; species Quercus berberidifolia. The sequence goes on along the minus strand of JAPQVW010000689.1, from coordinate 290 downwards.
CCTCCTTTCTGACTTTTCTTCTTATTCTTCCCTTGTTAAATATGTAAACTATCTATACATTGTAAGGGTTTCAAGGAAAAGACATAGGCACAAAGAAAGATACCATAAACCACAAAAATATTTTTTCCTAACTTCTTTTTACATGCAGATAATAGAGTGGAAAAGTGATGGTGGTGCTAATTTTGCTGGGGTGATCTGCTATGTATTTGGTCTGTTGATATGGGTGACTACACTTCCTCCTGTGAGGAAGCGATATTTTGAGCTTTTCTACTACACACATCACCTCTACG
>JAPQVW010000688.1:5000-20131 GCA_028535905.1 Quercus berberidifolia | reverse complement strand
CCCTTATACTTATTTATATATTTATTTATATATTTATTCTTAATAATAATTTTTTATTACTATAAAATTAGTAATATAAAAGATATAAAAATTAGTAATATAAAAGATATATAATAAAATAAAAGATTAGATTATAGAAATAATTATTTCTAAAAAATTAGAAAGTTATTTAAAGGAATTTATTTATACCTGTTCCTGAAGTAGAAAGCGTTCCATTTGTTTCTTGAATAGCGTCTTTCAAAAGGGCTTCTGCTTCCTCATTGAATATCTTGGTAGAAGATATGATTTCTTGGAAACTGCGGTTTATTCGTTTTTAAATAAGTCCGTAACTCAACGAGAAATTTCTTTACCTGTCCAATTTCTAATGAATCAAGATAACCATTCGTTCCAGTATAAATAGTCATTACCTGTTCTTCCACCGTGAGAGGGGATGATTGAGATTGTTTGAGCAACTCGCGTAATCGTTGACCTCTTGCCAATTGATTCTGAGTAGCTTTATCGAGATCAGACGCGAATTGTGCAAAGGCTTCTAATTCTGCGAATTGTGCCAATTCCAATTTTAGTTTGCCGGCTACCTTGTTTCATGGCTTTAATTTGAGCGGCAGATCCTACTCTGGAGACGGAAATCCCCACGTTAATGGGCAGGTCTGATTCCAGCATTGAATAAATCGGCGGATAAGAAAAATTTGGCCATCTGTAATTGAGATTACATTAGTAGGAATATAAGCTGAAACATCTCCCGATTGGGTCTCAACTATTGGTAAAGCAGTCATACTTCCTTCACCTAAACGCGAACCTGATTTAGCGGCTCTTTCCAAAAGTCGTGAATGCAAATAAAAAACATCTCCTGGATAAGCTTCGCGACCCGGCGGTCCTTCGTAATAGAAGAGACATTTGGCGATAAGCCTGTGCTTGTTTGGAAGGATCATCATAAATGATTAAAGTGTGTCGTTTACGGTACATAAAATATTCAGCCAGAGCTGCTCCTGTATAAGGAGCGAGGTATTGTAATGTAGCCGGAGAATCCGCCGTTTCGGCTACCACAATCGTGTATTCCATTGCTCCCTTTTCTTGTAAAGTAGTCACTACCTGAGCCACGGAAGATGCCTTTTGACCAATAGCGACATAGACACATATTACATTTTGCCCTTGTTGATTGAGAATCGTATCTGTGGCTACTGCTGTTTTACCGGTCTGCCTATCCCCAATAATTAATTCTCGCTGACCACGTCCTATAGGGATCATCGAATCGATAGCAATAAGTCCTGTTTGAAGGGGCTCATATACGGAACGTCTCGAAATAATACCAGGAGCCGGTGATTTCAATTAACCTAGATTCAGAAGCTGAAATTTCACCTCGACCATCAATAGGTTTCGCTAGGGCCATTTATAACACGACCTAAATAAGCCTCGCTTACGGGTATCTGAGCAATTCTTCCTGTTGCTTTTACAGAACTCCCTTCTTGGATCATCAAACCGCCACCCATTAATACAACACCGACATTATTTGATTCCAAATTCAGAGCAATGCCTATTGTACCCTCTTCAAATTCTACTAATTCACCCGACATTACTTCATCAAGACCATAAATACGGGCAATGCCGTCGCCTACTTGAAGTACGGTACCGGTATTTACAACCTTTACTTCTCTATTATATTGCTCAATACGTTCCCGAATAATATTACTAATTTCATTCCGCTCGAATGGTTACCATGAGTATTTCTTAATTCTTTTTTGGAAAAAAAAAAATAATGCCTACAGTAGACAGTAGAAGGACTAATCGATTATTTCTGTCAGCGTCCCAAACATGCCAATATTAGCATTGATGGTACGTAAATGTAACTCGTTGTTCAAAGAACTAGTCAGAGTTCCTAGAGCTCCTTTTAAGGCTTGTTGGAAAACCCGTTGTCGGACTTGATTACTCGCTCTTTGTTGTTCAAAAACGAATGGTTTCATTTTTGTAAATTTCGAATTGTTCCAAAGTTTGATAAGTTGAAATTAATCAAGTTCGACTTTTCTCGTTCTATATCAGAGTATCCATTCACCCGAAACTGATCCGCTTCCATTTCCACTTTCCTTAAACGTGCCCGGGCTTTTTCCAGCTGTTCAATGGCTCCCCTGCGTAGTTCTTCTGAATTTCGAATAGTCTTCAAGATCCTCTGTTTTTCGATTATCTAATAAATCACTTAATGAAAGTAGATTATCTTTCCATTTATTTCAAAACTTCCACGATCCCTTCCCGAACCAAACATGAAGCTTTCAAATCATTTGGCTCTCGCGCCCAATTACTTCAATTATTTATGAGAAATTCCCATTTTTTTTTTTTGAATATAATGAACCTATCCTCTCTTCTCTATTCATATTTCATATTCAAAAAAAAAAATATCAAAACGGATCATTAATCCAAGACCAGAATATTCGGAGGACTCTTCTGAACAAACAAATAATTGTCAGCAACGTTGTTTCTTTTTTTTTTTCAAATCCAAAGAATTTTTCTTAATTTATACGTAGGTCATCGATTCAGCATTGGATAAAAAAGAGGGGTTGAATACTCATAATTTTTTTCCAATAAATAGAAAAAAAAATATTATATTATAATTATAATATTTATAATATAAAGGGTTCAAATCATTTTATCGACATGAGTGTTATATATCGAAAAAACTTTCTAACTATTCATTTTGAAACCGTTTCCATATTAACCTAATAGTAGCCTAATAGTAGAAAGAATACCTTGCTGAGTATGGACTTCAAACGATTTAGCTTTAACCATGTTAATTATTCCACATCATTATGATTGGTTCATAGAGAATCAAAGCGAATTTACCAATGAATCGCGAAATGCTATGGTTCTGAAATATGATTTCTTAATTTATTCAAAAGTAATTCGCGCGATCATGCACCCTTCCCTGTTATAACAAAAAAAGTGCAGTTGGTTGGATCCAGCCTATTCTTGAAATAAACAACTCGCACACACTCCCTTTCCAAAAAAAATCAATAGGCCGAGCACTACACTTAGATTTATTGGATTTGTTGCTAAAATATCGGTATTAAACCCGAAACTCCCGGCGGATGACCATAAACCCAAGGAAAGGAAAGAATCGGTTAGATTTTTCATATAATCTCCTCTTATATATAGATAGACTAATTATCTATTTATTTTTTTTCCTATTTTATATTTTATTTAACTATATTTAGAAAATTAAAATAGATTTTTTTCTCAATTGGAAATTTCCAATTGAGAAAAAAAGTGATACTTAGTATTATTAGAATTAAGTCCCAGGCCTTATGCTTATGTCATGTCAATTGCGAAATATCTCGTTTGTTGTAACACTTCCTAAAAAACTATTCCATTGGACTAACAATGGGAAGGAAGAAGGCGAGTCGTTCTGCTAATTCCCCATTCTCCAATCAGTCCTTCCCATGGGTTAGTGTCCCACCAAATAATTGGAGGAGTGAAATCCTAATCGAATTCAAAAAAAGCAGTAAGTCCAAGGAAATAAACTAATAAAAAATACGTATTTTTTTTTTTTTCGGATTAAACAAAGGGATTCGCAAATAAAAGTGCTAACGCTACAACCAGTCCATAAATTGTTAAAGCTTCCATAAAAGCCAGACTAAGCAATAAAGTACCTCGTATTTTTCCCTCCGCCTCGGGCTGTCTCGCGATCCCTTCTACAGCTTGGCCCGCAGCAGTACCTTGACCAACCCCAGGTCCAATAGAAGCAAGCCCGACGGCCAACCCAGCAGCAATAACGGAAGCGGCAGAAATCAGTGGATTCATGATAAGTTCCTCACACCAAAATAAGTAAATAGTTAATGATACAATCAACCAATAAATTATGACTTAATTATTCCATCGCTAAGATCTATACAGTCGAAGGAAATAAGAACCCGGAATTGAAGTAATAATATTATTATTGAATCATCAGAACGGCTTCGATATTTCTTTTTTAGTTTTTATTCACAGAATTTTTTTGAATCCATACCATTCTTTTTGAATTTTTCGTTTTTTCTTATTTTCTTGATTGAATCTCTTTATTCAATAGTCACTTTATTTTATTCATTTAATATTCAATTCACAACTACAAAGGAAATGGAGGGGATTCCATTGGAATTCCTATCTAAATTCACAGTAATAGAGCCGCTTAGATATTACATATATAACTAATTAATATCTAATATTACATATACATGTGTTTCTTGGATAACGTAAATCAACCATTCATATCTTACATTTAATCGGATTATAGAATCATTCTTCGAAACATTCACAAGAGTTGTCTTATACTAATTAGAGTACATACATCCAGTTCGGCCCCCCCTAACCAATCCATTTTTTTTTTATAAATTTGAATTTAGTTTTTTGTAAATCTTTATTTTTGCTTTTTTTACTCGCCGACGCAGGTACAATCAATCTACATGGACAAATTCGTTAGATCGAATCGTTGCATCGAAATAGAAGTATTTGATTGATCTAAGTTCAGGTAATTTATTATTTATTAAAATTATCTTTTGGTCAACCGTTTAATTGGATGAAATCAACTTGAATGGGAATTTTTCTCTATAACAATAGCATCATTTTTAAAATAGCACACCATAATACTATAAGTATTACAATCCTAATTATTATTCAGATTATGATTACTAATATCTAATAATATTGAATATTGGAATTAAATGAACAAAACAATATAAAGATAGTATTCATTGGGGGGGGATAAATAGACCGAACTGGAATTTTAGGAAAAAGATCTTTTCGATCTCTTTCCTTTTTTTTACTTCCCCTTTTGTTTGTTGCAATTCCCTAATACCGCTAATATCTTATTTTTGACTATTACTTCTATACTTTATATAGTTTATATTTATATAATTTATCTATTTATTTTTATATATTATGCTCCTTAAGCAGATTATCTTGATACGCACATATATTGCGTAAGGCTTAAACTAAAAAAAGACTATTTCGAAAACTAGTCAATGATGACCCTCCGTGGATTCGCCTATATAAGCCGCAGCTAAAGTTGCAAAAATAAGAGCTTGAATACCGCTTGTAAATAATCCAAGTAACATGACGGGTATAGGAACCACTGAAGGTACTAAAGAAACAAGAACAAGAACTACTAATTCATCAGCTAATATATTTCCGAAAAGTCGAAAACTAAGTGATAGGGGTTTTGTGAAATCTTCTAAAATATTAATGGGTAAAAGGATTGGAGTTGGTTGAATGTATTTACCAAAATAACCTAATCCTTTTTTACTAAGACCCGCATAGAAATATGCTACTGACGTGAGTAAAGCTAAAGCAACAGTAGTATTTATATCATTTGTAGGCGCGGCTAATTCCCCATGAGGTAACTGTATGATTTTCCAAGGTAAAAGAGCACCCGACCAATTCGAAACAAAAATAAATAGAAACAAAGTTCCAATAAAGGGAACCCATGGACCGTATTCTTCGCCAATCTGAGTTTTGCTCACATCTCGAATGAATTCAAGAACATATTCGAAGAAATTCTGACTGTCAGTAGGAATGGTTTGTGGATTACGAACAGCTATAATGGCTGAACCTAATAAGATAGCAATTACAACCCAAGAAGTAATAATTACTTGGGCATGGACTTGAAAACCTCCTATTTTCCAATAGAAATGTTGGCCGACTTCCACACCGGATATATCGTATAAGCCTTTTAGTGTGTTGATATAACATAATAGAACATTCATATTGCCCTCTGAAAAAAATAGAACTTTAAAAAGAATTATTTTGATTCAACCTTCTCTTTTTTCGACTTGCCTAGTTGACTTATATATATTTGTATACCAATTAATTACATAATATCCCTAGTTACTTGTATCTCTTTTAGGAATCATAACCGATTTCATAAATCTATGGAGTTCCCAAAAGAATTTTTTTATTATTCATTAGTAATATGAATCAAGGATTTCGTATATAACTAGAACGACCCTCACAAATTGCAAATACTAATTTGTTAAGAATTAATCGGATTGAAGCTATCGCGTCATCATTTGCTGGGATCGAAATATCAGCGAGATCTGGGTCACAATTTGTATCGATTAAACAAATCGTTGGAATTCCCAAAATCATACATTCTCGAAGAGCCATATATTCTTCTTGCTGATCAACGATTATTACAATATCGGGTAATCCAGTCATATATTTGATCCCGCCCAGATATGTTTGCAAGTGAGATAATTGTCTCTTCAACATAGCCGAATCTCTTTTCGGAAGACGATTGAGTCTCCCCATCTTTTGTTCCGTTCTCAAGTCCCTGAACTTATGAAGTATCGTTTCCGTAGTATACCAATTCGTTAACATACCGCCTAGCCATTTTTTATTAACATAATGACAACGGGCCCTTATTGCAGCCCGTGCTACTGAATCGGCTGCTTTATTTTTGGTACCAACAATTAAGAATTGCTTTCCCCTACTTGCTGTATCAAAAACTAAATCACAAGCTTCTGATAAAAAACGGGCAGTTCTAATAAGATTTATAATATGAATACCTTTACGCTTTGAAGAGATATAAGGTTCCATTCTAGGATTCCATTTACTAGTACCATGACCAAAATGAACTCCTGCTTCCATCATTTCTTCCAAATGGATGTTCCAATATCTTCTTGTCATTTATTTATCCACACCTCCTTTCTTTTTATTAAATTATTAAAAAAAAGAGAGACGAGGTGCCCTGAAATAGAAATAAATAATTGTTCCGATGGAACCTTCGTTTCTACCTCTAACGGATATTGGCCATTGATACACGATTCAAACCATTAATATTAATTTCTTTCTATTCTATTTGTTATTTTATTATCTTTATTACTATATACCAAATAAAAATAAAAAAAAAAATGACCGCAAATACAAATAGCTAAAAAGAAAGGGGGTGAATCCGCTCTTAGGAATCATTCAACCCTCGAAATGATTGTCTCAGTGTATCGTGTAAATTCCTTGAAATGAAAAAATCAAATAATTCTCTGTGGTGGAACAAAATATCTCGCATTTCTGCCTCGAATAGTTTATTGTTTTTGGTTTCCAAAGGAATGTTGGTATGTTGCCTTGAACGTTGCACTAATCCGTTGAATCCCGTACCAACGGGTATCATCCCCCCTAGAACAACGTTCTCTTTCAGACCTTTCAACCAATCGATACGACCCCGGAGAGCGGCTTTTGCTAAAACTCGAGCAGTTTCTTGAAAACTTGCTTCGGATATAAAACTTTGAGTATTTAGAGATGCTTTCGTTATTCCCAATAAGATAGCTCGGTAACAGATCGCTTCTTCCAAAGCGCGCCCTGTTCGTTCCGCCCGCAACAATTCAATCAGTTCTCCGGGTGAAAAAACATTAGACATTCCCTCTTCTGAAACCAACACTTTTGATGTTATTTGACGCACAATAATTTCTATATGTCGATTATGAATCTGCACCCCCTGAGATCTATAAACTTTCTGGATCTTATTAACCAAAGAGATACGCCCTTGCACTATAGTTAGCTCAGCACCAATCAAGAATCCCCAAGGAATTCCAATAATTTTTGTTATACTCTTGTTCCAACCCTCAATTCTCTTTTCTAGGTTCATCGATATTGAATCAATCGAACGCACTTCTAACACTTGTTCCACTTTTGGAAGACCTTGCGTTATATCCCTAGATCTCGATTTTTCATATATAAATGTAACTAATGTACCTCCTTCGTAAAGGATTTCTCCATAATGGCCATGAACGGTTGCTCCCGGAGTGGCCAAATAAGCTTTAGCTGATCTTATTACTACAGAGTCAATTTGAACAATTAGAACTTGACCCGATTTTAAGTGCGGTCCGTTTTTGGCTATACATAAATTTTCACAAATAAACTGCCCAAGGCTAATTATTCTAGACGCTTCTTCACAATAATTATGATGGAGAAAATTCCAATTCAAATTGAATGGATTCAAAACGATGTTACCGCGCGGATCGGGATTATTATAAATAGAAACCCTACCATTTTCATCCATTAAATAATATTTAAGCACTTGAAAAGTCTGTTTGAAATTGTCAAGTTGTAAATATTTAGTTACCGAGATCTGATTATAAGTTATTAAATGGTAAAATGAATAAAAATGCGCAATTTGAGGGGTTCTTCCTAATCCTAAAGGTCCCAAGGAATTCCTAATTGGAATTAGACTATCTCTTTTCATTGATTCTTTTTTTATTACATCATTGTAATATTTTACATCGTTGAATGGACCCATTTGAAAACAATTAGATGATGACAAAATTATAAAAGATTGGCATTCCTTATTCCTCTTCAACAACGTACCAATAGTTACTTGATTTTGGCTAAGTGATTGTTGAATCCCTGCCTTGGAAGAAATAGAATAAAATGGATTGATACTGGTGCGGTCTGGCCTCTTATCAAAGATCAATCCTGAACCTGACGGATCTTTCCTTTTTCTGATATACGAAATATGGGATTTCACTAAATCGATTCGCAGGAAATCTCGACTCATACCATTTGTATTTACTTCAACAAAAGAAGCGTGGGCCTCTTCGACAGAAGAACTTTTTTTGTCTTGTTTCCAATTCAACAATAAACAAGTCCGAACTAATTGAATACTTGTTCCATAAATTCCCCGAATTGGTTTGCCATTGCCATAAAGGATATAATTGACAATTCTAAGTTCCATATTATCCCTTTCGTGCAACAGATCCTGGGAGAAAAGTGTTACTAAATTTATACCGTCCGCTATCTCATATATGATTACGGGTCGAGCCAAAACAAAATACTTTTTCTTGTTAGGTGGGATCCATTGGACATAGATCCAATTTTTCAATTTTTTTTTTGATTCCTTAGCATTTTTTTTTGCCGCTCCAAGCGGGAGCAAGATATCATTGTGTCGGGATATCTTATCCATCTCTCCAGGAAAATGGATATCTCCAGAAAAGATTTTAAGTTCAATCCATTTTTTTTTTCTCTCCACTCGGACCAATCCGCCCGCTCGGCTTCTTGTATTTAAAGTGATTCGTGTATCTAGTCCAATGAGACTATTGTTCTGTACCATTATGGAAGAAGATTCTGGCAAAATATGTACTTCCTCGGGAATGAAAAAAAATCGATCTATTTTCATTTGGTATTTTGGCTTCAATTCTTTGACTCCTCGATACTCAATCAAATCCTCCTTTTTGAGGATGGAATGCCCCCCTGTAGTCCCATATTTCGTAATGCCTGAATTCTTTCTTCTGTATTGAAGATCATCAAAATAAGCAAGAATACTTTTTTTACGAAAAATACCATTTCCGGGTATTTCAATCGAAACACCGGAAGGAGGCATTAGCCCTTTTTCTCGTTCTGGAATCAATTGTAATGGAATGATGAATCTATTTCTTCGTCTCTTTGCCAATAAATCAAAATTTTCGTAGAGAATAACAGGATATATTAAATTACAATGACCCCTTCGATTAAGTTCTGAATAATCAGGAATCTCACTTTGTTTTTTTTTTTTACCAAAGATATCTGAACTAAAGAATTTTTGTCTTACTTGATCATTATTTCCTGACAGACTAGAAATAGATCTTCCTTCAGCAGAAAGAGAATGAACGCTAATTTTATCTTGATCCTTTTGAAGCGAAAAAGAGGCTACACTAGAGCGGCATGAACCTCCTGATACTATCCATAAATGACTTGTTTTTGGTAAGAGATGTACATTGCTGTATGTAAATTCCGGTGCATGGTATACATCGGTACTCCAGTGCATTTCTCCCTCTGAGTTAGAATAAATATGTTTTCTAACCCTCTCTTTAAAATTAAACGTATAGGTTCCCTCGCGAATCTCAGCAATAACTTGTTCTGATTGTACATATTGATCGTTTTGGACTAAAAGAAAACTTTTTGGCGGAATAGTGACCTTGTGTAGAATATCTTCACTCTCAATAGTTACATACAAGTATATATAACATATAAAAGCGGGATGCCCATGACGTGTACGTGTGGGATGAACTAAATCTTCATTGAATTTAATTTTTCCATTGGAAGGGGCTCGTACATGTTCTGCAGTACCCCCTGTGAATACTCCGCCGGTATGAAAGGTTCTTAATGTTAGTTGAGTGCCGGGTTCCCCAATAGATTGACCCGCGATAATACCTACAGCTTCTCCCAATTCGACCAGGCCCCCATGAGTAGGACTTCGGCCATAACATAATTGGCAGATCCAAGATGTACTACTACAAGTAAAAGGGGTTCGAATAGATATTGGTTGTGTTTGAAAGGTTATAAATCGATTGACAAGTCCAATCCCAATATCTTGATTTCTAACGGCAATGCATCGTGGGCCCATATATATATATCATCTGCTAATACACGACCAATTAATGTTTGTATAAAAATCCTTTCCGGTATCGTCCCATTTTGAGGACTCACAGAAATACCTCGGATAGTACCACAATCTGTTCTACGTACAACAATGTGTTGAACAATTTCCACAAGTCTGCGTGTAAGATATCCAGCATCTGATGTTCGTACAGCAGTATCTACAACTCCTTTTCGGGCTCCGTAGCAAGAAATTATATATTCTGTTAAAGACAGTCCTTCACGTAAATTGCTTTGAATGGGTAAATCGATCATTTGTCCTTGTGGATCCGACATTAACCCTCTCATACCTACTAATTGGTGTACTTGAGATGCATTTCCTCTAGCTCCCGAAAAAGACATCATATGTACTGGATTAAAAGGATCAGTCATCCTAAAATTAGGATTCATTTCTTGTCGCAAATATTCACTTGTAGCATACCATATCTCAATGGATTGTCGTAATTTTTCTACTGCGTGTACATTTCCATAATAATGGTGTTTTTCCAAAACCAAACTTTGTTGTTCCGCATCTTGGACTAACCATCCCTTAGAAGGTATTGTTAAAAGATCATCAATTCCTAATGAAATGGATGTAGCAGTGGCTTGCTGGAACCCGAGGGTCTTTACTTGATCCAGAATGTGTGATGTATATGCCATTCCGAAGTGATCTATTAATCTGCTAATAAGTCGTTTAATGGCAGTTCCATCTATCACTTTATTGTGAAAGACCATATTGGCCCGTTCTGCCATAAGTACCTCCATATTCCGCTGAGTGGGGTTCGACAATGGGTTTGAGTCAATGATTGGAAAACGTCCTTTTCTCGATTTAAATTCGCGTAAAAATTCAGGAACTATGGTCCTAATTGAACCAGAGAGACACTAATTCACATCAGTGTCATAGAATTACTTAGCATAAATACCATACTATTAGGTTAGGTACCATATGAGCAGGTCCGGCACAACCCTTGGATAGCTTCTTCGATTTCTCGATAAAGAGAAATAGGACCAACAGTGGTTCGAATGTATGTACAAAGAATTTCTTTTTTTATACTTCTTACTATTAAGTAGTGCTCATAAATCTCATGATAAGTACCCAAAGATTCATAGTGAACTTCGATAGGAGCTTCTCTTGAAGCAATAACGCGTTGGTCTAGTTGCCACCGGAGCCATAAAGTACTATCTAAATTGATTCTTTTCTGACGATAAGCTCCAATTGCATCATAGGAATTACAAAAAAAGGGTTCTTTTTCTTTCGTATACTTATAGCTATTGGCATCCATTTTTTCATTTTGATAATTTATGCGATTACATGGATTATACCTATTTGCACAAATACCTCGGCGATTCCCGCTCGTTAATACATAGAGCCCAATAAGCATATCTTGGGTTGGTAGGGAAATTGGATTCCCAATAGATGGAGACAATAGATTCATATGAGAAAACATAAGTAAACGAGCCTCTACTTGAGCCTCCAAAGATAAAGGTACATGAACCGCCATTTGATCCCCATCAAAATCTGCATTGAATCCCTTACAAACTAATGGATGTAAACAAATAGCGCGCCCCTCCACTAAAATGGGGTGGAATGCCTGTATGCCTAATCTATGCAGAGTAGGTGCTCTATTCAGCAATATGGGGTGCCCCTGCATAACTTCCTGAAGTATTTCCCATACAATTGACTCTTTTTCCCGAATTTTACTCTTAGCAACTCCCATGTTCGAAGCACGATGTTGTCTAATTAGACCACGAATTACAAATGGCTGGAAAAGTTCTATTGCTATTTCGCGAGGCAATCCACATTGATGTAATGAAAGGGAGGGACCCACGACAATGACAGAACGACCCGAATAATCCACCCGTTTGCCAAGCAGAGTCTCACGAAATCTTCCCTCTTTGCCTTCAATTACATCCGAAAACGACTTGTAAACCTTATTATGACCGTCCCTCATTGGTTGTCCGCGGATTCCATTATCAAGAAGTGTATCCACAGCTTCTTGTACCAATTTCTCCTGACACATTACTAATTCCCCCGGTGTCGATCTACTTGTTGCTAATAAATCGATAAGAGTATTGTTCCGATAAATAACTCTTCTATAAAGTTCATTAATATCCGAGCTCATTAGTTTACCCCCGTCTATCTGAATGATCGGTCTCAACTCGGGAGGAAGAACTGGTAATAGACATAAAACCATCCATTCTGGTTCTATATTTGTTCGAATAAAATGCTTAGCTATTTCGATGCGTCTAACCAAAAAATCCTTTCTTCTTCCAACCTTTCTATTTTCCCACTCATTACCCGGGGGCCCTTCTTCCCCTAATTCTTTCCATTCTACCAACGAATAATCTATAATAATTCGCAAATCCAGATCGGCTAATTGTTCTCGTATAGCACCTGCTCCAGTAGACATTTCTCGATTTCGAAATGCATCGAAGCCTTGGGTAGTAAAGAAAAGTGGGATGCTGTATTTCCAGGATTGGATTTCATATTCGAATGAACCTCGTAATCGTAAGAAAGTAGGTTTTTTAGCTATGGGCCTAGCAAAAGAAAAATTTGGGTAGGATCCTATAGGATATCCCCCTTCAAAATCGGACGTGAAAGTTTCCTTTCATCCGGCTCAAGTAGTTACACCAACTAAAGATAAAGAAAGGAGTTTCCACTTTATTTTCTTTATCTATAAAACGGAACCCCCCCCCCCCCCAAAAAAAAAAAGAAAAGATCTACTCTTTACTCAAGTTTCCAATTTAGACCAAGCAACATTTCATTAATTCATTTTTTTTTTTTTTTGTAGATTTCGATTTTATTTTATGAATTTTTTATTCAATTAGAAATTACGACGTAAAATCAATGAAATGTAAAATTCTTGAGTAGTCTACGTCCCTTCGAATGAGAGATACCCTTACTTAATTCTTAATTTCATTCAATTAAAGTAAAGAAGTACCTTGGAATTCATAAGGGATTTACTTGTCTATGTATCATTACATTCGATCTTTTAGGTCCCTACTTTGCCTCGACGGTTATGCCACGATGTCCTTAAAGCCTCTATGCGATGGATAGGCTCCTGCAACCATGACATGACAGAATTTGCTTATTTTAATAAACATAATTTCATTTCTTTATAAAGTAAAAGAAAGGGAGTGGTTAATTCCACAAAAGAAGTCTTTTTTTTTTTCACGAGGTAGAACTATAAATTCCTATTTATTTGTTACTGAAGAGCCCATAGACCAATTCCCCCTTTTATTTGGGAGTATTGAATACACCCATAATTCTGAGCTTCATGTTCTTCCTACCAAGAGACATGTCAGATCCAGGGCATACCAATTCACTTGAATGGTATGACAGTTTCTCATTCTGAATCTGTAAAATCAGAGTTTTGATCAAATCACACATCGCAGTATACCAGTCCTTCTAATTCTTTAAGAGGTTTATCTAAAAGATTCGCGATATAACTAGGAAGACGCTTCAAATACCACACATGGGTTACTGGGCATGCCAGTTTGATATAGCCCATTTGGTATCTTCGTATCCGAGAATCCACGAATTCGACTCCGCATTGTTCACAAAAATTAGGGTCTTCTTTTTCATCCCCGATTACTCGATAATTTCCACAAGCGCAAATCCCACTTTTTATCGGCCCAAAAATTCTTTCACAAAACAATCCATCTTTTTCAGGTTTATTGGTTTTGTAATGAAAAGTATACGGTTTTGTCACCTCTCCAACTATCTCCCCATTAGGTAGGATTTTATTGGCCCAAGCACTTATTTGTTGAGGAGAAACTGATCCAATTCGGAGTTGTTGATGTTTATACCGATCGATCATAGAATAAAAATTCTGATTCATTCCGATTAAGCTTCCTTCCTATTCATCTGGAAGTTCTTCTCAGATACAAGGAAATGATTAAGTTCCAAAGCCAAAGATCGTAGTTCTCGAACGAGTAATCGAAAAGATTCTGGCGCATCCTCAGGTTTAGGTATTGTTCTTCCAATGATTGTAGTACCAAGTATTTCTTGGCGAGCTCTAATATGATCAGATTTATAAGTAAGCATCTCTTGTAAAATATGAGCAACACCAAACCCTTCTAGAGCCCAAACCTCCATTTCTCCTACCCGCTGTCCTCCTTGCTTAGCCCTTCCTCTAAGGGGTTGTTGTGTAACAAGTGCATAATGTCCGCTGGAACGTCCATGTATTTTATCATCAACTTGATGAATTAATTTCAAGATATAAGGCTTTCCTATTAAAACAGGCTGCTCAAAAGGATCCCCCGTTCTTCCATCCAATATTCTGCTTTTTCCCGGATACTCGGGGTCAAATACCCATGGATTTGCTGTTTGCTTACTGGCTTCATATAATTCAGAAAACACTAGTTTTCTCGAAGCCTCTTGTTCATATCTCTCATCAAAAGGTGCTATTCGATAATGTCTACCTAGCAGATCCCCCGCTAACCCGAGCGAACATTCAAATATCTGCCCTACATTCATTCGTGAAGGTACTCCTAATGGGTTGAAGACCATATCAACGGATCTCCCATCTTGCAGATACGGCATATCTTGTCTAGGCAAAATTTTGGAAATGATACCCTTATTTCCATGCCTTCCAGCGACTTTATCACCTACTTTTATTTCACGTTTCTGTGAAATATATACATGAATTTTTTCTGGATTATAACTGGAAACTCCCTTTTTCTGGACCCACCTCACATCAATAACTCGACCCCTACCACCTATGGGTAGTTTTAGACAAGTTTCTTTTGAAGTGGATACCTGAATGCCAAGTATGGCTCTTAATAAT
>JAPQVW010000687.1:0-20158 GCA_028535905.1 Quercus berberidifolia | reverse complement strand
CAAGGTACTGTAGGTATCCCTTCCAAGGAAGTTTATAAAAATATAAGTGCCACTAGTTTTATAATTTGAATATTGCATGAAAACCTAGCCACCAGTTCAAAGTCGCTCAGCGAGCTATGGAAAGAGCTATGCTCGGAGTTTCTCTGAAGGATAGGATTCGTAACGAATACATCCGACAGAGAACCAAAGTTATCGACATAGCTCTAAGAATTAGCAAGCTGAAGTGGCAGTGGGCCGGCCATATCTCGCGAAGAACCGACAACCGCTGGGGTAAACGTGTTCTTGTGTGGAGACAGCGACTTGGTAAACGTAGTGTGGGACGCCCTCCGGCCAGGTGGGATGATGACCTGCGAAAGACTGCAGGCAGATGCTGGATGCGGCAAGCTGAAGACAGGGCGCTATGACGCTCATTAGGGGAGGCCTATGTCCAGCAGTGGACTGCTATAGGCTGATGATGAAAACCTAAACCAAATTCGTTTATCATACATACATACGAAATAAAAAATAAATAATAACATCATCTAAGCTTAAAATATAATATAGATAATAGACAATCAAGAATTTAAATTCAATGATGATTTGATTTTGACACAAAATACATGTTATGTAATAGACATACTTACTCTCTATAGCGCGAATAATATATATATGTATAATAATAATATAATAATAAGAATAATCTATAACTGCATTAAATTAGCTGGTATTTTTACCCAACTGCGCAAGATGGAGGATTTTGGACGACCTTAGTGGCGCAGCGGGCGCAGGTCCGCCTGCGACGCAGGAGGTTGCGGGTTCGATTCCCGTCTCGGAACAAATATTTGTACGATCTGCAGATATTTGTTGCGGGGTTCTGGGTGTTTTCTTTGTTATATTATATTAAGTATATCAGTCATCTAGTACCCATAACACAAGCTCTTAGCTTGGGGCTAGATGACGCTGTGGGAATTGTCCAGCATTATTATATTATTATGTTTAACGATTAAATAGATCGGAGTGAAATATACGCTTTTGGACAACTATGCAAATAGCAATGTGTCATGGCAAATAATGGCATGCTGCGCATGAAGTCATAAAAGCATTTACTTAACAATCATTATTCATTGGAATCTCCAAGGGTATTGTTTGAAATAATGTCGGAAATACCTTAGTTTTTATGAACCAAACAAATTTAGTATTCAAATCAACTCAAATATATTTATTTTCTCTCGCAATAGAAGTTTATTTGAAAGAATACATTAGTATGTTTGCATATGTAATACATTCGTATTCTACCATTTCATTTTTTAGTGAACGCGTCTTGTTAGACCTATTCAAGGATTTAAGACTCTACTTACCAGAAATCATGTAATCGTTTTGACAATAAATTATATATATTATACATGGATAGATAACATTGTTAGACCTATTCTAGGATTTAAGACTCTACTTACCAGAAATCATGTAATCGTTTTGACAATAAATTATGTATATTATACATAGATAGATAACATTGTTAGACCTATTCTAGGATTTAAGACTCTACTTACCAGAAATCATGTAATCGTTTTGACAATAAATTATGTATATTATACATGGATAGATAACATTGTTAGACCTATTCTAGGATTTAAGACTCTACTTACCAGAAATCATGTAATCGTTTTGACAATAAATTATGTATATTATACATGGATAGATAACATTGTTAGATCTATTCTAGGATTTAAGACTCTACTTACCAGAAATCATGTAATCGTTTTGATAATAAATTATATATATTATACATGGATAGATAACATTGTTAGACCTATTCTAGGATTTAAGACTCTACTTACCAGAAATCATGTAATCGTTTTGATAATAAATTATATATATTATACATGGATAGATAACATTGTTAGACCTATTCTAGGATTTAAGACTCTACTTACCAGAAATCATGTAATCGTTTTGACAATTAATTATATATATTATACATAGATAGATAACATTGTTAGACCTATTCTAGGATTTAATACTCTACTTACCAGAAATCATGTAATCGTTTTGACAATAAATTATGTATATTATAAATATATAGATAACCTTGTTAGACCTATTCTAGGATTTAAGAACTTACCAGAAATCATGTAATCGTTTTGACAATAAATTATATAGTATATTATACCGTGATTGGTCTGCGGGCGTGACCATTCTTTTAAAATGTTAGGCTGCGTTTATATTGCTCACTACACAAACTACCATATTTTGCATAACTGCAGGATTCGATACTTTCTAGACAAATATGGATTACATTTTTAAGGGTTCGATGAATAAAACAAAGAATTATTATGAATTTATTCACTTTCTGATTCACTTGAGTTTGAATCATCCTCGAAGTTTACAATAAATCACTTTGCTATATTTCTATTCATAGCGGGCTCTACCATCTCAACTACATGTTTTATACATTTTTGCCAAATGGCAAAATGTATAAAACATGTAGGTAACTACAAATGTAGTTATCTATTTTTTTGATGCCCTCGATTAACTTCGTTTCCATTTTTGGAGAACACAGGTAGAGACATTCAAACAACACGTCCGCACCGCACAAGAGACAGATAAGACTGAAATTTTCTCGCAATGTGCACGTGGGACATGTTAGTTATCTGCGACCAATGACGTGCAGTCCCTGATCTCCCTATTAGACATTCTCCGCGAATAGACTAAAGCTCTGCTTAGCTTAAGGCTAGATGCTGTGTGAATTATCCAGCATTATATATTTATAGTTTCAAAAGTTTAAAAGTGAAATTCCTTTTATTTAAGGGCTATCGAAGAACTCGGCGGATTGGAACTAGAGACCGACTACCCTTACGAAACAAAACGAGAAGATGACAAATGTTCCTTCAACAAGACAATGTCTAAGGTGAAGATCTCTGGAGCAGTCAACATTACGTCCAATGAGACGGAAATGGCAAAATGGCTGGTCCAGAACGGACCTATTTCTATTGGTAAGTTTTATGTTTTTTGCTTTACTTTTATCCTTTTTTCCTTTTCTTTCGTTCTTTTTTGAGTACGGCAAAAGTTAAACGTAGGTAGGTTCTACCTAAAATTTTAATCCGATGTTGATGTATTTTTAACTAATTAAATAAAAAATTAAAGGTTAGGAGGGGAGGTAAATTTTGTATCAACAAAATTAATACGATGAATGCTATATACATCCAAATTTCTAAGCGGGAGTCAGCTTTTATTTATTCCATAAATAAGGCTTTGCCTTTATAAAGCCATGAACTTATAGACTTCTTGTTAGTCATATATGATGACAAATAGTTCGTAATTTTAGCACTCGTTTTTCTATTGAGTCTTCTTAGCACTTTACACTTAACAATTTATTTTCATGGTCAAACGGACATTCCGAAAATACATAATATTATTTGTATTAAGTACCTATAGACAGGTTAAAATTCATGTAGTGTAATAATCCATAACTGTGATTCCAGTATTTTGTTGTGTGCATTTCTCCATTTATTATATCTTTGAAATATCTGACATTGTTAGTGATAGGAAAGGTATTTCAGTGTCATTTTAAGGGCTTATCGTAATGTTAACGATGATGCTAATACACTGAATAACCTTAATAAATAGATATACTTAATAAATAGATTATAAAGAAAAAAGTATAATGAAATGAAAAAAGTATAATTACATTACAAAATTTATTTTGTGCGTAGAAGAGTGCAAGATAGATAGGGCATTCACTCAGCATTGTGCTGGAACCACAGGCTGGAATACACTGATGTGTCGCAGCACTAGTTTTCAGTGAAGACCAGAGGCCTTAATATCAGTTTTGCAGAGTTTAAGAAAATTATCAGTATTTTTTTCCTGTCCATAAATTAGCGCCTGGCAGCGCTCCTACCGGATACTGAGAGGAACTATTTTTTATGACAGCGATCCATAAATAAAGTTTTATACGAACTTGATTATAGTTTTCGAATGATGTTGAGTGTTATTTACGTTGCATTTTGGCAGTAACTTTGACAAGTCAGCGGTAGTAAACGATAACCTTTTTATTTTGGTACCTATTGTGCAAACTCATTCTCAGAAGAATTGTAGGCATTTCGTTCTCTTAATTACGTTATGTATTGTAATTATGTTCCATTCCAGGTATAAACGCGAACGCGATGCAGTTCTACATGGGAGGAGTGTCACACCCTTGGAAGATGCTTTGCAGCCCGAAAAATCTCGACCACGGAGTGCTTATCGTAGGATATGGTGTTAAAGGTCAGTTTATAGTCCAAGTTGTTTATACAGGATATCTCAAAAAAGTTGATATTTATTTAGCGTGAACGCATCCAAGGGTCCGCATCCGAGGGTCCGCATCCGAGGGTCGAGGGGGTATGTTAATCAGTAGTCTGGATCTTGGGAATTAATTCTTGGCATTCATTGCCTTAGCCACAATCCTGTACATGGGCATGTACATACGTCATGGGCAATGAAAGTGTTATCGTTTTGGAGCAGTTCTCGGGAGCGAACCGCGGTTTGTGCCTGCGAGGGTTTTATAAAATCTGTATTTTTTTTTACGAAAACTGTTTTTTAACGACTGCAGCTTGTAAAAGATTTACAATTTTTTTCCAAATAATGTTTTATAATATAAACGATGCTGTGAAAGACTGACATAAATCTTAAAGCATAATTAAATTTTTACATTAGTCTTTCACAGCACCATATAGCGTCAAAGTAAGCAGAGCTTATGTTACGGGTACTAGATCAATAAATATATGTACCTTGTACCCTTGTTTCAGACTACCCAATGTTCCACAAGCGCCTTCCGTATTGGACGATCAAGAACTCTTGGGGCACAGGCTGGGGTGAGCAGGGGTACTACCGCGTGTACCGCGGCGACGGGACCTGTGGCGTCAACCAGATGGCTAGCAGTGCTGTTATATAGATAGTTTACTTGAAACTACACCCAATTGTGCCCTTTACTCATTCATTGGTTCCTTCACTCATTCATTGGTTCCTTCGCTCATTCATTGGTTCATTCACTCGTCCATTCGTTCACCGGGCATTTACCCTCTTGCATATAAACCGCTCTCAACTTAAAACAAGAAAAAGTACCAGTTTTATATAAAACAAAAAGATTTAAAATAGTTCAAGCAGACTGGAAAAGGTGCTGCAGCGTGGTGGCGTGTCCCTCTTAGTCTATGCACGGTATAAGCCAAATAAATTTATACTAAAGTCGAATAAAAAAATGGGAAGGCATGTTCCGCCTTCAACTATAGTTATAATATAAAAATGTTATATTGCTGAAATGCCAATAAGATTTGATAAATGCTTTATATAAATCTAGTGCCTTCTAGATCTGAATCAACTTTCTATTCTAGGCTTAGAAAAAGTGTAGGGAAGTACGTACATAACGACATATGTATGTATATGGACAAAACGACACAGGGCCCTTTTCTTGGAATCGGCGGGATTTAGCGGGGGTTTGCTTTTCACATCTGACGACCTGTCCCTCTCCCAACGACCTGTAAAAATATTTTCACATCTGATTACCTGTCAAAAGTGTAGAATGTAAATTCGGGGGGCATTTTCATTTTGTCAGTCGCATGCGAAACCTATATCAGGCATGTTCAAGTTTTTCCTTACCTAAAACTTTTTTAACGTAGTCAACTTTTTGGCTTTAAGTTTTTTCTTATTTTATAATTATATTGTTCCAATACGTATTGGCTTTCTTATTGTGTATTGGTATTCACTAAACATTTGCATATCTTTTGTTTTTTCAATTTTAATTGTCAATACCTACTACGGACAAAATAACATACATGGACCAGGGGCAAAATAATATAGTCCCCAGTAGTAGAAATTATTGTTGTGATAATTTTTTTGAGGTTTTTAAGTATGATTTCATGCCAATAACAGCGTAAACAAATTTGCACTCAAGAGCCAGAGAAAATCACCGTGAATGAAAAAAAAATATGAATTGCCATTGCCAAAAAACATTTTTTTACTAAACTTCAAAGGATTTGGAAGGTTTCAGTTAACGTTACCTCGTCCAATAGGAAACGCATGTAATACTTGAAGTTCTTGGAGGGAATTCGTGAACGATGCTAACTGGTCGACCATATGTCATTTTGTCCATATTTATGGACAAAATGGTTAATCTTCCCCATCTCTGTTTAGGACTTAATAATTTCAAAAGATTTAGTTTTTTTGTTGATTTTTTGTGTTGTTTTTGTAGACATTGTAGACAAAATATCAATAGTGATTGGTGTACGATTACACTGTTCTAGCTGTTATGTAAAGAGATGTGATGCTAAAAGAAAATCCTATGTCATTTTGAACGTACTTCCCCTAGCTATGTTGAGTATGATAAATAATGTTAGAGTTAACTGCATCTGCGTTTACATCATTTGAGTTATGTTTTTGAGCGACTCCATCAAGGAGTTTCTTTTGTTTCTTTTAGTTGTTTTTGATATTATTATTTACATCGATGTCTTCCTAGTCATCTTATAATTTGCTGTGTTAGTGAAAAATTAAACTTAAATTTGATCTTGAGAGACACAGCTTTAAGTTTAAAACATTGGTGGAACAAAATATCTTCTTATCTTACTTTTACATTTGTTTTTTTTTTATTTTTAGTATTTTCGATGTTTTTTTTTTGTTATCTGCTGTAGTCTTGTGGTACATCTACACCGAAATTTTGTTACGCAACTTTTTGCAAATCAATAAATAAATGCTTCCAGCATTTAACTTCGATATAAATGCATCATTATATTGTGTAGATATAACGAAATTATACTTACCTACCTATCTACGAAATTACACTTATTTTACCTACTTTTATTCATATCTTGTATGAAAAGTCACAAACTTCGCTTTTGATCATTAATACTCTACTACCTTGGTAAAAGTTAAATCAGCTCAAAAATATTTGAAAAATGACATTATGAAAAGAATGAGATTTGTAAACTACCTAAGTAAATATCTTTTACTACTTAAATTTTTGTACTTTACTATTTGGTATTAAGTAATAAAATTGTAAATATCTCTTTTGTTTTCTTTTATCTTGGACTGAAATAATGCTCCAACACTCAAATGTCTTCAGCATCACACTACTTTAGTCCACTTCTGGGCCTTGAAAGGTCTCTCCGCAGGTCCGCCTGACATGCAGAAAGTGGCGGGTTTGATTCCTGCCACGGGACAAATGTTGGTGTGATCTGCAAATATTTCATATAGGTCTGTGTGTTTGTGGTTTTAAAAAAGGTGGTGTTTTCTATGTATGATAAATCGCTACATAGTATAAAACAAAGTCGCTTCCTGTCTGTCTGTCCCTATGTTACTACGTAACGGATTTTGATGTAGTTTTTTTTAATATATAGAGTGGTTCAAGAGGAAGTTTTATTTGTATAATACATGCATAATATAGTAGAGAAACACTGATAATTTTAGAGGTATCTAATGTGATGTCGTAAATCAACACATTTTTTTTGCGCTTACTTTGTAAACTCTGGCTGAACCCTACGTCAGCCAGAGTTTACAAAGAAAGCGAAAAAAAATGTGTCAACCAGATGGCCAGCAGTGCTGTTATATAGATAGTTTACTTGAAACTACACCCAATTGTGCCCTTCACTTATTCATTGGTTCCTTCACTCATTCATTCGTTCACCGGGCATTTACCCTCTTGCATATAAACCGCTCTCAACTTAAAACAAGAAAAAGTACCAGTTTTATATAAAACAAAAAGATTTAAAATAGTTCAAGCAGACTGGAAAAGGTGCTGCAGCGTGGAGGCGTGTCCCTCTTAGTCTATGCACGGTATAAGCCAAATAAATTTATACTAAAGTCGAATGAAAAAAAAGGAAGGCATGTTCCGCCTTCAACTGTAGTTATAATATAAAAATGTTATATTGCTGAAATGCCAATAAGATTTGATAAATGCTTTATAAAAATCTAGTGCCTTCTAGATCTGAATCAACTTTCTATTCTAGGCTTAGAAAAAGTGTAGGGAAGTACGTAAATAACGACATATGTATGTATATGGACAAAACGACACAGGGCCCTTTTCTTGGAATCGGCGGGATTTAGCGGGGGTTTGCTTTTCACATCTGACGACCCTCTCCCAACAACCTGTAAAAATCTTTTCACATCTGATGACCTGTCAAAAATGTAGAATGTAAATGCGGGGGCATTTTCATTTTGTCAGTCGCATGGGAAAGTTTTTTATTGTTTTATAATTATCTTGTGCCAATACGTATTGAAATTGTTATTGTGTATGATATTCACTAAACATTTGCATGTTTTTTTTTATTTTAATTGTCTATACCCTCTACGGACAAAATAACATACATGGACCAGGGGCAAAATAATATAGTCCCCAGTAGTAGAAATAGATAATTTTTTGAGGTTTTTAAGTATGACTTCATGCCAATAACAGCGTAAACAAATCAACAGCTTTGGACTCAAGAGCCATAGAAAATCACCGTGAACGAAAAAAAAAAATATGAATTGCCATTGCCAAAAAACATTTTTTTACTAAACTTCAAAGGATTTGGAAGGTTTCAGTTAACGTTACCTCGTCCAAAAGGAAACGCATGTAATACTTGAAGTTTTTGGAGGAAATTCGTGAACGATGCTAACTGGTCGACCATATGTCATTTTGTCCATATTTATGGACAAAATGGTTAATCTTCCCCATCTCTGTTTAGGACTTAATAATTTCAAAAGATTTCGTTTTTTGTTGATTTTTTGTGTTGTTTTTGTAGACAAAATATCAATAGTGATTGGTGTACGATTACACTGTTCTAGCTGTTTTATAAAGAGATGTGATGCTAAAAGAAAATCCTATGTCATTTTGAACGTACTTCCCCTAGCTATATTGAGTATGATAAATAATGTTAGGAGTTAACTGCATCTGCGTTTACATCATTTAAGTTATGTTTTTGAGCGACTCCTACAAGGAGTTTCTTTTGTTTCTTTTAGTTGTTTTTGATATTATTATTTACACCGATGTCTTCCTAGTCATCTTATAATTCGCTGTGTTAGTGAAAAATGAAACTTAAATTTGATCTTGAGAGACACAGCTTTAAGTTTAAAACATTGGTGGAGCAAAATATCTTCTTATGTTACTTTTACATTTGTTTATTTTTTATTTTTAGAATTTTCGATGTTTTTTTTTGTTATCTGCTGTGGTAGGGGAGAGTCGGATGGTACCGCGCCCCTAAGCCAGAATGCCTACAACTTAGTTTAGGATAGAGTTATAATAAAATTGTTTTTAGATAATGAAAAT
Source organism: Quercus berberidifolia (assembly GCA_028535905.1). Classification (NCBI taxonomy): domain Eukaryota; kingdom Viridiplantae; phylum Streptophyta; class Magnoliopsida; order Fagales; family Fagaceae; genus Quercus; species Quercus berberidifolia. Next base: position 10,908 of record JAPQVW010000687.1, on the reverse strand, counting down.
ACATTTATTAAGCTATATGTATAGCATCGCAAAACAATTTAAATCAAATGCAGAAAAATATATTCTCAATAAAGGAAAAAAATAGAAAACGCGGTATTATCGAACTGGTTCGATAATACCGCGCTCGAGTTTGATAATTTCGCGCTAGTTTGTTAATATCGTACGTATACAAACTACTCGTTGTTAAATATATATATTATATTTTAATTTTATATTAAACTTTATAGACATGATATACAGTTTGTACATTACATGTAATACAGTCTTTTGCGAAAATATTACGAGTGAAAAACTTTGTTTTAGTCTAAAACTGTAATATGATGTGTATGTGGAATCATTCTAAATATAATACTTTAAAAGTAATAGTTATTACAACTGTATATATAAAATATTTATTTTTAAATAATCTTTACGTTAAAATTATTATTTTAACTTTACCATGACACTTTACCATGACCATAAAACTATTATTTGTACTAATCTGTCAAAACAATGCTTTAACTCGTTGAAGAGAAAATCTTTATTAACTAAGAAACAGTTACAATGTAGGTTTTTAACAGGTTAGAATTTACAATTAAAACAATTGAGCTTATCTCAGACTACTGGAAAACAATCTAGAGGAAATTTGTCCATATCAGGAATGCACATACATGTTTTATTATTCATCAAATATTCCACACATATTTTAATATTAATTTATATAGTAATATTGTTTATTAAAGTGAAAGAACAACGTAGATTTCAACTACAAAATGTTATATCCCAATCACTATAAAAATGTGAATCAGTCTCAATATAAAACCTCATAATAAATAGGTAATAATATATTGTTTGATGTTAATATGACAATTCCGCGCGGCAGTTCGATAATACCGTGCCCTGGGCGCGGAATTATCCAACAAGTTCATTTTGTTTTATAATCCCAATAAAACAAACAAAAATAAAAACAATAGAGAATACTATAGCACACACCAAATTTACAGTATTTTTACCATAGAAGTGCATTTGAATAATAACGAAATATTTAAAAGTAATGAGCTCACGTCTTATCAAAAGCAGTCGAAAAGAAATAGTGCGTAACCCGAAAATTATTAAACGCACTTGCTCCTTCTCTTAGGTCTCGGATTGGACTACCGTGGCGCGCGTGGGGGGTTGTGATCCTTGCCCTACGATATTATTAGCACGCCAAGCAGTTGCTATGCGTAGTTGGCGGAATATGAAGGGGCACGGAATTATCAACCGCGCGGTAATATCGAACTCTCCCCTACATCTACACCGAAATTTTGTTACGCAACTATTTGCAAATCAATAAATAAATGCTTCCAGCATTTAACTTCGATATAAATGCATCATTATATTGTGTATATATAACGAAATTATACTTACCTACCTATCTACGAAATTACACTTATTTTACCTACTTTTATTCATATCTTGTATGAAAAGTCACCTAACTTCGCTTTTGATCATTAATACTCTACTACCTTGGTTAAAGTTTAATCAGCTCAAAAATATTTGAAAAATGACATTATGAAAAGAATGAGATTTGTAAACTACCTAAGTAAATATCTTTTACTACTTAAATTTTTGTACTTTACTATTTGGTATTAAGTAATAAAATTGTAAATATCTCTTTTGTTTTCTTTTATCTTGGACTGAAATAATGCTCCAACACTCAAATGTCTTCAGCATCACACTACTTTAGTCCACTTCTGGGCCTTGAAAGGTCTCTCCGCAGGTCCGCCTGACATGCAGAAAGTGGCGGGTTTGATTCCTGCCACGGGACAAATGTTGGTGTGATCTGTAAATATTTCATATAGGTCTGTATATTTGTGGTTTTAAAAAAAGGTGGTGTTTTCTATGTATGATAAATCACTACATAGTATAAAACAAAGTCGCTTCCTGTCTGTCTGTCCCTATGTTACTACGTAACGGATTTTGATGTAGTTTTTTTTTATATATAGAGTGGTTCAAGAGGAAGGTTTATATGTATAATACATGCATAATATAGTAGAGAAACACTGATAGTTTTAGAGGTATCTAATGTGATGTCGTAAATCAACACATTTTTTTTGCGCTTACTTTGTAAACTCTGAAGCTGAACCCTACGAGATAAATAATAATAAATAAATAAATAAGTCTATCTCTTAGGGATAACCCACAATAACCATTTTTTATCCTTTACTTTTTATGAGAAATAGTGGCTTATTTACGAAGCTATTTTAAGCAATACAGCTTTAATCCTTATCCAATTAAGTACCTTAAATACATTGTGCATTTAATATAGATGTGGCCCTTTACATCATGTAATTTAAATGAATATTTTCGAAGATATTACAGATTTAAAATGCAGGGACATAGCGGTTGCGGCGGTACCGGCCGCGGGGGGGGGGGGGCGCTTGCCTATAAATAAAGTATCAGTATTTCACCCGTGCGAGCCGGGGCGGGTCGCTAGTACATAAATAAAGCTAAGCAGAGCTTGTGTTATGGGTACTAGATAACTAATATACTTAATCACAGAAGTCGTGTCTATCTACATATGTATTGTATCTATTAGGTCATATCATTACCCACAAATCAAGCTCTGCTTAGCTTGGGGCTAGATGATGCTGTGTGATTTTTATTTATTTATTTAATTTACAAGTAGACTTACAGAAAAGACCAAAACGTCCAATTGTCCAGCATTATTTATATTATGTAGAATAAAACTAATTTGTATGGATTGCTTCGACTCTGTGCATTGAGAGACTGGGAGATATAACTTTATTGCACCATCAAAATTTACAAAACAATCAAACAAGAAATTAATACTGTTATATCTAGTGTGGCACAATCGGCGGCTTTATCGCTAACAGCGATCTCTTCCAGGCAACCTTTGGATGGATAGGATCGGAACGTATAAAAACTGACAGTGGCGTAACAGATTGATAGGTAGAGTGACGTTAATCGATAGGTTCCTGTTAAGTTTGAAGTCTCTGTTTCTTACCTAAAATTAACTATGCCTTATGTAAATTTGTACAAAATGTTATATCCCAATCACTATAAAAATGTGAATCAGTCTCAATATAAAACCTCATAATAAATAGGTAATAATATATTGTTTGATGTTAATATGACAATTCCGCGCGGCAGTTCGATAATACCGTGCCCTGGGCGCGGAATTATCCAACAAGTTCATTTTGTTTTATAATCCCAATAAAACAAACAAAAATAAAAACAATAGAGAATACTATAGCACACACCAAATTTACAGTATTTTTACCATAGAAGTGCATTTGAATAATAACGAAATATTTAAAAGTAATGAGCTCACGTCTTATCAAAAGCAGTCGAAAAGAAATAGTGCGTAACCCGAAAATTATTAAACGCACTTGCTCCTTCTCTTAGGTCTCGGATTGGACTACCGTGGCGCGCGTGGGGGGTTGTGATCCTTGCCCTACGATATTATTAGCACGCCAAGCAGTTGCTATGCGTAGTTGGCGGAATATGAAGGGGCACGGAATTATCAACCGCGCGGTAATATCGAACTCTCCCCTACATCTACACCGAAATTTTGTTACGCAACTATTTGCAAATCAATAAATAAATGCTTCCAGCATTTAACTTCGATATAAATGCATCATTATATTGTGTATATATAACGAAATTATACTTACCTACCTATCTACGAAATTACACTTATTTTACCTACTTTTATTCATATCTTGTATGAAAAGTCACCTAACTTCGCTTTTGATCATTAATACTCTACTACCTTGGTTAAAGTTTAATCAGCTCAAAAATATTTGAAAAATGACATTATGAAAAGAATGAGATTTGTAAACTACCTAAGTAAATATCTTTTACTACTTAAATTTTTGTACTTTACTATTTGGTATTAAGTAATAAAATTGTAAATATCTCTTTTGTTTTCTTTTATCTTGGACTGAAATAATGCTCCAACACTCAAATGTCTTCAGCATCACACTACTTTAGTCCACTTCTGGGCCTTGAAAGGTCTCTCCGCAGGTCCGCCTGACATGCAGAAAGTGGCGGGTTTGATTCCTGCCACGGGACAAATGTTGGTGTGATCTGTAAATATTTCATATAGGTCTGTATATTTGTGGTTTTAAAAAAAGGTGGTGTTTTCTATGTATGATAAATCACTACATAGTATAAAACAAAGTCGCTTCCTGTCTGTCTGTCCCTATGTTACTACGTAACGGATTTTGATGTAGTTTTTTTTTATATATAGAGTGGTTCAAGAGGAAGGTTTATATGTATAATACATGCATAATATAGTAGAGAAACACTGATAGTTTTAGAGGTATCTAATGTGATGTCGTAAATCAACACATTTTTTTTGCGCTTACTTTGTAAACTCTGAAGCTGAACCCTACGAGATAAATAATAATAAATAAATAAATAAGTCTATCTCTTAGGGATAACCCACAATAACCATTTTTTATCCTTTACTTTTTATGAGAAATAGTGGCTTATTTACGAAGCTATTTTAAGCAATACAGCTTTAATCCTTATCCAATTAAGTACCTTAAATACATTGTGCATTTAATATAGATGTGGCCCTTTACATCATGTAATTTAAATGAATATTTTCGAAGATATTACAGATTTAAAATGCAGGGACATAGCGGTTGCGGCGGTACCGGCCGCGGGGGGGGGGGGCGCTTGCCTATAAATAAAGTATCAGTATTTCACCCGTGCGAAGCCGGGGCGGGTCGCTAGTACATAAATAAAGCTAAGCAGAGCTTGTGTTATGGGTACTAGATAACTAATATACTTAATCACAGAAGTCGTGTCTATCTACATATGTATTGTATCTATTAGGTCATATCATTACCCACAAATCAAGCTCTGCTTAGCTTGGGGCTAGATGATGCTGTGTGATTTTTATTTATTTATTTAATTTACAAGTAGACTTACAGAAAAGACCAAAACGTCCAATTGTCCAGCATTATTTATATTATGTAGAATAAAACTAATTTGTATGGATTGCTTCGACTCTGTGCATTGAGAGACTGGGAGATATAACTTTATTGCACCATCAAAATTTACAAAACAATCAAACAAGAAATTAATACTGTTATATCTAGTGTGGCACAATCGGCGGCTTTATCGCTAACAGCGATCTCTTCCAGGCAACCTTTGGATGGATAGGATCGGAACGTATAAAAACTGACAGTGGCGTAACAGATTGATAGGTAGAGTGACGTTAATCGATAGGTTCCTGTTAAGTTTGAAGTCTCTGTTTCTTACCTAAAATTAACTATGCCTTATGTAAATTTGTATATAATAATGATATAAACTTGTAATTAGTAGTAGGTATTTTTCTTTTGTTTCTATATTTATTGTAAATTTAATTTTCCTGCAGTTTTGAATTAATTTGTTTCTTGCCTTTTAATATTCGTAGTTAGTTTTGTAGAGTTTTTTGTTAGTTTTCAATGAATATTTTCTTTATTATAAATACTTCTAATTCACAAATGCTCACTGCATTAAAAGCTTGCGATGTTATCATGAGACAGTCATTGGCAGAATTGCGTCAAACTAGACGCAAATCCAGATACAAGAAGTTGAAGTTTGAAGTCAATTTCTATTGATAGGTACAGAAATATTTTAAAACTAGTTTTTTGTTTCGGTAAAATGAAGTTAGCTAGTTGTTTTATGTAGCTTAAACACAAAACACGCATAAAGAGAAAAAGCGAAGAGGACAGATTTGGTGAAACGTTAGGTTTTGGTATAATTTCATCTTGTCACAGATAAAAACATATCAATGCCAGACCCTGTACGATGTTAGTGACCCCTGTCGGCACGGGTATTCTGCAAACCAGGCCACGGAACTAGGACATTGAATGCACCCGAACTAGGTTACAGAAGTACCTGCCTTGGTCTGTGTATTCGTGCTCTACCGGGGCGGGATAGGTGCTCTAGGTTTCTTACCTACCTACCTTTTAAGGTCTATATAAAGGGGCGAACCTAGCAGGTTTCGTTGTCAAACTAGTCCTAGATCTCAGTAGGTACTCATAGGATTCCCGTGGTAAAAAACTAAAATTCAGCATTATTTCTTTGGTTGCTACACGATTGAGAAAAAAATACTTACGATATAAAAAAATATGATAGTGCACTGTTTCGCACATAATTTGGTCGAGATCTCAGGAACCCTGATGTCTATTGAAATGACTTATGATTTTATACGTAGGTTTTTAGAAATTATTTGGTTCCTCTAAGCCAGTTTCTTAATTAGCTAGTTGCGTAGTTTTCTTGTAAATAAACAATAACTTGATTTTTGCGCTTACGCCCCGTTCCAAAAACGTATGCTCTGTCCCGTTCCTTTATCCTTTCACAAAATAGTGTGCAGTGCGCCTTCTTAAGGCAATCGCTATGTGGCAGGCAGCGCATAGATCTCTTCAGTGAGAGGCGAATACGCAAAATAAATGCACGCTCTAAGACTTCTTTTTGTTTTTCGTAATCTATCAATTATTTTCACAGTCTCTCGTTTTTAAGTATATTCAGAAGGTGACTGCTGGTGAACTTTAGAACAAGGAGTAATGGTTTATCCTTTCACAAAATGGTGCGCAGTGCGCCTTCAATCGCTATGTGGCAGGCAGCGCATAGATCTCTCCAGTGAGAGGCGAATATGCAAAATAAATGCACGCTCTAAGACTTCTTTTTGTTTTTCGTAATCTATCAATATTTTTTCACACTCTCTCGTTTTTAAGTATATTCAGAAGGTGACTGCTGGTGAACTTTAGAACAAGGACTAATGGTCTCAGTAAACGAAGTTACTGGACGGTAAAAATACCTCTCTACCTGCAAACCTAACTTTATATTTACTGCTCCTTCCAGAAAACACTCAGTTATTTACATTGATAATTAATTGTTTAAAAAACTTAAAACCAACTTCCATGACGTCATTCAACCTCTATAAAACAATGAAAGAATCATCAAAATCTATTAACAATTGGTGAAGATGTCACCAAAATTGTTGCAGCTAATCGTGATTCTTCTACATTATTAAGTTGATTTTTTAAGTTTTCTGGGATAAATAGTTATCCCTCGGGAATAACAAATTATGGGACCACCGCGGAGTCATTCTCTATACATTAGTGAAAGAATCATCAAAATCGGATAATAATTGGCGGAGATATGAAATAACATACATAAATGACCTCACATTAACTTTGACGACCGATGTGGCGCAGCGGGCGAAGGTCTGCCTGCGACGCGGAAGGTTGCGGGTTCGATTCCCACCCGGAACAAATATTTGTGCGCTCCACAGAAATTTGTTCCGGAGGTCTGGGTGTTTACTATGTATAATAAATAATATCTATCTATGTAATACATTGTATTATGTGTATCAGTCATCTAGTACCCATAACACAAGCTCTGCTTAGCTTGGGGCTAGATGATGCTGTGTGGATTGTCCGGCATTATCTTATCTTTTTTTTTTTTTACCATACATAAATAAAAATAAAAAAAACATTCGGCCCAAATTGAGAACCTCCTCCTTTTTGGAAGTCGGTTAAAAAACACAGATGATGATAGGAACTAAATTAGTTAATTCTAGGTAGGTAAGTCCTATTATTGCTATGTAGTTAGCTCTCCGTTACGTGCCCTGCCCCGCAATTACTACGAAGCCCCGGTCGTGTTTGATTCTCTGACAGTTCGGTGGCAATTGCTTGCTGAATTTGCAATGAACTTGCTTACCAATTCGCAAGCACTCAGAAAGCTTACCTACTAAATTGAAATAATTGGCAATGTTTGTGTTGTTCTCCGTAGGCACATTTATACAGTAATGCGAGTAGGTACTCCGGCGGCTCTTTACGACCCAAGGTGGATCTTGTTGGCCTCTGTAAGACTTAATAAGACTTCTCCAGACGTCTTAGTCTTATGAGCTGTCTATCGCCAGCTGGTACCTTCTGGCGGCGTTGGAACATTTTCATATTCAGGGCAGCGTTGGAACATTTTTATATGCCCCAAGATAAGCAGAGCTTGTGTTATGGGTACTAGATAACTGATACACATAATACAATGAACGAAATTGCATAGATAGATATTTTTTTATTATACATAGTAAACACCCAGACCTCCGGAACAAATTTCTATGGAGCGCACAAATATTTGTTCCGGGCGGGAATCGTACCCACAACCTTCCGCGTCGCAGGCAGACCTTCGCCCGCTGCGCCACATCGGTCGACATGATGAACCTTAAGGTAGTAGTGAGTACTCTATGTAAGTATAGTTATTAGGCCTTTAAAACTTTTAACATGATTTTAGTACTATGCTTTTGTTTATAGAAATAAATAAAGGCATAGTACTAAAATCATGAATTAGATTACACATTTATATTAATCAGAGTCATTCATTAAGTGTAGTTACAGTTACTGCGAGGGAGTTTTTGTATTTATTACAACAAAAACAGTATATAAGTAACTACGTGACTGTAGTTACTTATATTCTGACACATGTAACTGTGCCGAAATATTGAACAACTCAAAATAACACAAACCATGGTAAATTAAATAACCCTTTATACTCTACTTTAGTATTAAATCATGACAGTTTTAAAGGCCTAATAACTAGAATTACATAGAGTACCCACTACTACCTAAGGTTCATCATGTCGATCGATGTGGCGCAGCGGGCGAAGGTCTGCCTGTGACGCGGAAGGTTGTGGGTACGATTCCCGCCCGGAACAAATATTTGTGCGCTCCATAGAAATATGTTCCGGAGGTCTGGGTGCTTACTATGTATAATAAAAAATATCTATCTATGTAATACATTGTATTATGTGTATCAGTCGTCTAGTACCCATAACACAAGCTCTGCTTATCTTGGGGCTAAATGATGCTGTGTGGATTGTCCGGCATTATTTATTTATTTTATTTATGTCTCTGATTGACTGTGTCGTGATTCCCGAATTACAGTCTACAATCTAGTGTACCAAAAGGCCCTGTCTCAAAGTTAGCAATCGTGTTCCCCTAAAAGTTAGAACAACGCTGGCATGGAAACTAGAAACTAAGTCCTAAAATTATCCTCTGATCGTAAACACGATCATCTCTTTCGACAAAGAGCTCAATCACCTGGCTTAGTAGCAGAATTGCATAATATAATGAGGTCAGTTGGTGAGCCGTCTGCGGGCCACGGCCCGTGTAATTGAAAACTGCAGCGGGCCGCAATCATACGCCCCAGTTCTTCTTAGGCTCTCAAGGCTGTGGGCAGGGATGCACATAGTAATTAGTAAGGAGGGATCTTATTTTATTAGACTTATGTCTTATAGTATTTTTATTAAATTAGGATCATCATATTATTAATCAGGCCTAACTACCACCAAATTAAATTGTAATTTTATTTCCTAGTCAAATAAGTAGTTATATGATGTCAACTAGGTAGTTATATGAGAATCCTACCTAGTCAACTAGAATTTATTTTGCTTTGTCTATGATTAGGTTCAATAATTACCCAGTAATTATACAACGATGCAGCTTATTTATTTATTTATTTTATTATCATTTGTTCATCATAATCATCTTTTTCGTTCATCACTTCATCACTTCGTGACTTTAGCTACTATTGGGCACTCTTTACGAATAAATTAAATATGACAGCGTAAGCAGTTAGACTAGATACGACTGTTGAGCGTTTAAGATGAGAACATGTTACCTATCTTCTATCTTCAAAACTACTAAACAGATCGTGCTAAATTTTGCATTAATGAAGTTATACCTGAAATAATATGGTATATAATTATTTATCTAGGATTATTTCCCAGAAAATTCAAAGATATTGTAAACATTATTTTCGTGTTAGGTTCCTAATAAGAACTACACGCTGAAAGCTTTCCCAAAAAGCTCGATAATATGACATCTACAAGGGCTCTGTTATCTATGGGTAAAATAGACAAATCTGCCAAAACCAAAATAAAAATCCATTTGTAAAATAATTTCTTCACGTAAAATCCACGTTTACCAACAGTTTTGTTGTTGTTATAGAAACGCTATAGGCGAGCTATAGAAACGCCTACGCTTTTAAAAAGTACAGACTTTGTAGAGCTGCGCGTAGCCTTGGCATACAAACACACTTTGCACGTTTGTTTATGATTATTTACCCAAGAAAAGATCGTCTCTTCGCCTGGAGCCAGAAACCGGCTTCTAATTCTAGTGTAAGAATAACATGTCCGTACCGCGAATTCCGCTCTCATCATCGTCTCGTCACAAGAACGAAAGCGGGAACAAGTCTGAAAACCATGAAAGTAATTCCTCCACTTCATACGAGGTCTTCAGAAACAACACAACAGCCGTTGAAGTTGTAGTCAAGGATGTATTGAAAGGAAAAAAAAGCAATGATCAAAATGATGTCCAAGTAAATAAACTACAGTCAGAATTGACGAGAATGAGGAATGAATTGCAAAACGCAAACAAATCATTGGTAAACGCTAAAAAGAGTTTTCGAGACATCATTCAGATTATGAGAAGGCAAATGGACATCCTCAATGAGAAAGAAATCGAAGCACAAGAGCAAAACCTTCAACTGAAGCTCGAAAATGAAAAGCTGAAGATATCCATCAACTCGAAAACAAAATTACTATGCAGGATGAAAAAGGAATTGACAACCATGAAACGAATTCTTAAATTTGCAATAAAAAACGTTTGCAATGCTCCTCAAGTAATAGAAAACACTGTTGATTCAGACCCTGATTACGAAGAATTTCAGACGGATTTGAGGAAAAATGTACGGTTCAAGTCCTGGTCCAAGGACCAAGATTTCTCTGACACGTTTGATACGGTTTAGAAAGTGTGTAGGTATATTTAGAACCTATGTTATTAATTTAATTTATAATAGCACAATTTTAGGCCAGTTTTGTAAATGTTTAAATAAAGTTTGATTAAGTACTTAAAAATATTGTTTACA
>JAPQVW010000685.1:12500-17500 GCA_028535905.1 Quercus berberidifolia | reverse complement strand
ATTTACAAAATACCGTCTCAATTCATCCTATTTCATCCGATCCGGGATGTGATATGGTTCCGAAGGATGAACTGGATATGGACAGTTCCAATAAGATTTCATTCTTGAACAAAAATCCATTTTTTGATTTATTTCGTGACCGGAACAGGGGGGGATACACGTTACACCACGATTTTGAATCAGAAGAGAGATTTCAAGAAATGGCGGATATATTCACTCTATCAATAACCGAGCCGGATCTGTCGTATCATAAGGGATTTACCTTTTCTATTGATTCCTGCAGATTGGATCAAAAACAATTCTTGAATGAGGTATTCAACTCCAGGGATGAATCGAAAAAGAAATATTTATTGGTTCTACCTCCTATTTTTTATGAAGAGAATGAATCCTTTTATCGAAGGATCAGAGAAAAATGGGTCCGGACCTCCTGCGGGAATGATTTGGAAGATCCAAAACCAAAAATAGTGGCATTTGCTAGCAACAACATAATCGAGGCAGTCAATCAATATAAATTGATCCGAAATCTGATTCAAATCCAATATAACACCTGTGGGTACATAATAAATGTATTGAATCGATTCTTTTTAATGAATAGATCCGATCGCAACTTCGAATATGGAATTCAAAGGGATCAAATAGGAAATGATACTCTGAATCATAGAACTATAATGAAATATACGATCAACCAACATTTATCAAATTTGAAAAAGAGCCAGAAGAAAGGGTTCGATCCTCGTAGTTTTATTTCTCGAACCGAGAGATCCATGAATCGGGATCCTAATGCATATAGATACAAATGGTCCAATGGGAGCAAGAATTTCCAGGAACATTTGGAACATTTCATTTCTGAACAGAAGAGCCGTTTTCATTTTCAAGTAGTGTTCGATCGATTACGTATTAATCAATATTCGATTGATTGGTCTGAGGTTATCGACAAAAAAGATTTGTCTAAGTCACTTCCTTTCTTTTTGTCCAAGTTACTTCTTTTTTTGTCCAAGTTTCTTCTCTTTTTGTCTAACTCACTTCCTTTTTTCTTTGTGAGTTTCGGGAATATCCCCATTCATAGGTCCGAGATCCACATCTATGAATTGAAAGGTCCGAATGATCAACTCTGCAATCAGTTGTTAGAATCAATAGGTCTTCAAATCGTTCATTTGAAAAAATGGAAACCCTTCTTATTGGATGATCATGATACTTCCCAGAAATCGAAATTATTGATCAACGGAGGAACAATATCACCATTTTTGTTCAATAAGATACCAAAGTGGTGGATGATTGACTCATTCCATACTAGAAATAATCGCAGGAAATCTTTTGAGAACACGGATTCCTATTTCTCAATGATATCCCACGATCAAGACAATTGGCCGAATCCCGCGAAACCATTTCATAGAAGTTCATTGATATCTTCTTTTTATAAAGCAAATCGACTTCGATTCTTGAATAATCCACATCACTTCTGCTTCGATTGTAACAAAAGATTCCCTTTTTATGTGGAAAAGGCCCGTGTCAATAATTATGATTTTACGTATGGACAATTCCTCAATATCTTGTTCATTCGCAACAAAATATTTTCTTTGCGCGGCGGTAAAAAAAAACATGCTTTTTTGGAGAGAGATACTATTTCACCAATCGAGTTACAGGGTATCTAACATATTCATACCTAACGATTTTCCACAAAGTGGTGACGAAAGAAGGTATAACTTGTACAAATCTTTCCATTTTCCAATTCGATCCGATCCATTCGTTCGTAGAGCTATTTACTCGATCGCAGACATTTTTGGAACACCTCTAACAGAGGGACAAATAGTCAATTTTGAAAGAACTTATTGTAAACCTCCTTCAGATATGAATTTATCTGATTCAGAGGGGAAGAACTTGCAGCAGTATCTCAATTTCAATTCAAACATGGGTTTGATTCGCACTCCATGTTCTGAGAAATATTTACCATCCGAAAAGAGGAAAAAACGGAGTCTTTGTCTAAAGAAATGCCTTGAGAAAGGGCAGATGTATAGAACCTTTCAACGAGATAGTGCTTTTTCAACTCTCTCAAAATGGAATCTATTCCAAACATATATGCCATGGTTCCTTACTTCGACAGGGTACAAATATCTAAATTTGATATTTTTAGATACTTTTTCAGACCTATTGCCGATACTAAGTAGCAGCCAAAAATTTGTATCCATTTTTCATGATATTATGCATGGATCAGATATATCATGGCGAATTCTTCAGAAAAAATTGTGTCTTCCACAATGGAATCTGATAAGTGAGATTTCGAGTAAGTGTTTACATAATCTTCTTCTGTCCGAAGAAATGATTCATCGAAATAATGAGTCACCATTGATATCGACACATCTGAGATCGCAAAATGTTCGGGAGTTCCTCTATTCAATCCTTTTCCTTCTTCTTGTTGCTGGATATCTCGTTCGTACACATCTTCTCTTTGTTTCTCGAGCCTATAGTGAGTTACAGACAGAATTCGAAAAGGTCAAATCTTTGATGATTCCATCATACATGATTGAGTTGCGAAAACTTCTGGATAGGTATCCTACATCTGAGCTGAATTCTTTCTGGTTAAAGAATCTCTTTCTAGTTGCTCTGGAACAATTAGGAGATTCTATAGAAGAAATACGGGGTTATGCTTCCGGCGGCAACATGCTATGGGGCGGTGGGCCCGCTTATGGGGTCAAATCAATACGTTCTAAGAAGAAATATTTGAATATCAATCTCATCGATCTCATGAGTATCATACCAAATCCCATCAATCGAATCGCTTTTTCGAGAAATACGAGACATCTAAGTCATACAAGTAAAGAGATCTATTCATTGATAAGAAAAAGAAAAAACGTGAACGGTGATTGGATTGATGATCAAATAGAATCCTGGGTCTCGAACAGTGATTCGATTGATGATAAAGAAAGAGAATTCTTGGTTCAGTTCTCCACCTTAACGACAGAAAAAAGGATTGATCAAATTCTATTGAGTCTGACTCATAGTGATCATTTATCAAAGAATGACTCTGGTTATCAAATGATTGAACAACCGGGAGCAATTTACTTACGATACTTAGTTGACATTCATAAAAAGTATCTAATGAATTATGAGTTCAATACATCCTGTTTAGCAGAAAGACGGATATTTCTTGCTCATTATCAGACAATCACTTATTCACAAACCTCGTGTGAGGCTAATAGTTTTCATTTCCCATCTCATGGAAAACCCTTTTCGCTCCGCTTAGCCCTATCCCCCTCTAGGGGTATTTTAGTGATAGGTTCTATAGGAACTGGACAATCCTATTTGGTCAAATACCTAGCGGAAAACTCCTATGTTCCTTTCATTACAGTATTTCTGAACAAGTTCCTGGATAACAAGCCTAAGGGTTTTCTTATTGATGATAGTGACGATATTGACCGTGACCTTGATACGGAGCTGGAGCTTCTAACTATGACGAATGCGCTAACTATGGATATGATGCCGGAAATAGACCGATTTTATATCACCCTTCAATTCGAATTAGCAAAAGCAATGTCTCCTTGCATAATATGGATTCCAAACATTCATGATCTAGATGTGAATGAGTCGAATTACTTATCCCTCGGTCTATTAGTGAACTATCTCTCCAGGGATTGTGAAAGACGTTCCACTAGAAATATTCTTGTTATTGCTTCGACTCATATTCCCCAAAAAGTAGATCCCGCTCTAATAGCTCCGAATAAATTAAATACATGCATTAAGATACGAAGGCTTCTTATTCCACAACAACGAAAGCACTTTTTCACTCTTTCATATACTAGGGGATTTCACTTGGAAAAGAAAATGTTCCATACTAATGCTAATGGATTCGGGTCCATAACCATGGGTTCCAATGTACGAGATCTTGTAGCACTTACCAATGAGGCCCTATCAATTAGTATTACACAGAAGAAATTCATTATAGACACTAATATAATTAGATCTGCTCTTCATAGACAAACTTGGGATTTGCGATCCCAGGTAAGATCGGTTCATGATCATGGGATCCTTTTCTATCAGATAGGAAGGGCTGTTGCACAAAATGTACTTCTAAGTAATTGCTCCATAGATCCTATATCTATCTATATGAAGAAGAAATCATGTAACGAAGGGGATTCTTATTTGTACAAATGGTACTTCGAACTTGGAACGAGCATGAAGAAATTAACGATACTTCTTTACCTTTTGAGTTGTTCTGCCGGATCGGTCGCTCAAGACCTTTGGTCTTTACCCGGACCCGATGAAAAAAATGGGATCACTTCTTATGGACTCGTTGAGAATGATTCTGATCTAGTTCATGGCCTATTAGAAGTAGAAGGCGCCCTGGTGGGATCCTCACGGACAGAAAAAGATTGCATTCAGTTTGATAACGATCGAATGACATTGCTTCTTCGCCCGAACCAAGGAATCCCTTAGATATGATGCAAACTGGATCTTGTTCTATCGTTGATCAGAGATTTCTCTATGAACAATACGAATCGGAGTTTGAAGAAGAAGGGGAACGAGAAGGAGTCCTCGACCCGCAACAGATAGAGGAGGATTTATTCAATCACATAGTTTGGGCTCCTAGAATATGGCGCCCTTGGGGCTTTCTATTTGATTGTATCGAAAGGCCCAATGAATTGGGATTTCCCTATTGGGCTAGGTCATTTCGGGGCAAGCGGATCATTTATGATGAAGAGGATGAGCTTCAAGAGAATGATTCGGAGTTCTTGCAGAGTGGAACCGTGCAGTACCAGACAAGAGATAGATCTTCCAAAGAACAAGGCTTTTTTCTAATAAGCCAATTCATTTGGGACCCTGCGGATCCACTTTTTTTCCTATTCAAAGATCCGCCCTTTGTCTCTGTGTTTTCACATCGAGAATTCTTTGCAGATGAAGAGATGCCAAAGGGGCTTCTTACTTACCAAACAGACCTTCCTACATCTATATATAAACGCTGGTTTATCAAGAATACGCAAGAAAAGCACTTCGAATTGTTGATT
>JAPQVW010000684.1:0-20276 GCA_028535905.1 Quercus berberidifolia | reverse complement strand
GGGAAATAAATGTAGGTCAATGGGTAAACATGATCTTTTCGATAGGAGAGCTAATAAAAAAAAATAACTACAACTTTTAGGTAAGTATGTTTGGGTTAATAAAAAAATCTCTTTGTTGGAACAAAATACAAAGGAACATGAAATTCTGTGAAAACAATAATACGCGCAGTAGATAAGCCAACTACGTCGCGAACATTAACGATGATGTATAGGCGACTATTTAAGATGCAGAACCAAAAGGTAAGTTGGTCCCTATGACCTACAAAGAGATGAAAACTCAAAGATCAAATAGAAAAAGTTTTTAATACTCACTATCACCGCAACCTCCGCAAGGCATGATTCTATATTCAAAAAATAAAAACAAAACTCAAACAGAAAGCGCGCGATCGCAACCGTGGCGGTTATTCGTATGCAATTTATGCAGCCAGTGTTTATCGGCAATTGCTGCAGTGCGTTCGGTAACCTACGTCGGAATAATCATTATTCTAAATATTATGGACTTGAAGATAAATGTTTATTTAACATTTCGTTTTGGATTAACCTGATAGCTGAAAATGACACTG
The DNA here is from genome assembly GCA_028535905.1 of Quercus berberidifolia. Taxonomy (NCBI): domain Eukaryota; kingdom Viridiplantae; phylum Streptophyta; class Magnoliopsida; order Fagales; family Fagaceae; genus Quercus; species Quercus berberidifolia. Next base: position 19,713 of record JAPQVW010000684.1, on the reverse strand, counting down.
TTTGCATAGAAACAAACAGCGATGTTCGATATTCGATGAAAAACGGTTTACCTTGAGGCTTTAATTTTTTATTTAGAATATCTAATACTTAACAATTAATGTCAATTGTAAATACTAGTTCTAATTTGTTTCTATTATTTGATTGTAATTTTCTTTGAAAAAAAAAAGAATATCTTGATATCTAGAATAATAATTGTGGTAACGTGTCTAGTAAACAGAGATTACAGGGATCTTTAGGTAGAATAGAAAAGAATAGAACATTTATTTACAACAACAAAAACAAACAGTTAATAAACAAAACACACTTAAAGGATACATACATAAAGTTGTTGTAAAAGGGTTCTAACTCAGCATAATGCTGGCTAAGGTCCCGTAAGAGACCTAGCCAGCGCTGGTCTTCCGTTAGAACCCGAAAAGATGACGTACTGGTGGATGAGGTACTATCTCTGCATAAGATGATTCAAGGAAGGGTTTTTATTTTATTAAAACCGATATGGTCATGTGGCTGGGCAATGTTCTCCGCTATATCCTGCCATTGGCCACGATCATGCACGCCCCCCACCAATCTCTAAAAAATAATAACTTTCGTTTCTATTCTTTCGTAGTTCTCAGGAATCAAAATTCGTTTTACATCTTTCCTAAAAACACATGATTGTGATTGTTTCTACAGCCTTTATTCGTGAGTTCATTATGTAGGTACTTACATAATACATATATTGTAACCTGGTAGGTCACACTACATGCAAGCGAATTTCAGACTTTTCTTCTACATAAAGGAATTTCCTCCAAAATGTTGTACCTAGGTATTATTTATTTATTGTTTCGTTTGTTAAGTTACGGAACGCACTCTGTTATCCTTAGCAATTGCATGCCTGATTGTCCTAAGTGCTCTTACCACTTGCAATAACGTCTTTATTGACTTGTTTCTGTTGCATTGACTGTTTTAATAAAGTTAGGTGAAATTCCCTTAAAATAAGTAGATACCTACTGCATAGTCTAACAGCGATGCCTCTCGCTCGATCGAATCAGAGGACTTTTTTCCTGGCTAATTCCAGAACTAACAATGAATTTTGTTCAATGAAAAAATCTTTGGTACAGATTTTGTCAGTCTCAAGCGGTGCAATTGTTCGAGCATGGATAGTATGACTCATGGTGTAGGTCTTACGAAGAAATCTTTTTTTTGCTAGTACCTGACCTAGGTATTTATAAGTTCTGTCTTTGAACTGGAACGGTTTGTAGATAACTCTACATGTAACTCTGCTCAAATACACTATAATATAAGATACATACCTACACTATAAGATAATGTACGATAGAGAAACCTGACTATTATAGATAAATGTCGATTAGGAAAAACAATGATGTATTTCTCACTCTCCCCTATCAGCCTTCATCTTCGTGCTACCTACATTTCGTTTTCCAATTGTTTTCTAACCATCGATGCATCGAATATTCCCCGCAATGTAAAAGGAACAAGTCAAAGTTATCGCTTTATGAGTGGTCTTGAGTAGTTACCTTCGAAAAATTTTCCGAGGGAGCTACTTACCTATTAGGGTAGTGCGTCTTTGTTTTGCACACAGTCCACAACAACATCTTCACAAAAACATCTTGAGTTATTTATTTGTTAAATAGTGTTGCCATCTGCTTTGGTTAGGATAGATTTATCCACTTATTGAATGATTTGGATATTATTGGTTAGCTAGCTATTTAAATTATTTGTTATTCCATGTAGCATATCGTTGGAAAGAGTAATAACTAAAGAACTTTTAAATATAAAGTTAAATTCAAAATGACTTTTAGTATTTTGTTATTTAATTATAAAGTTGTCGCTACAGATTTACGACTTTTTCGATAAGTATTTTTTGTTTGATGTGTATTGTCTCAAACATTGATTTAATTTTTGATGTTTAGAATAAAAATACACTGCAGAATACAGCACAAGTTATTTGGTGGTGTTAAAACTACAAAAAAGGGATATGACGTACTAGATTTCGGGTAATAAAAAAAAACCGTTATAAATCATATCTCAGCAACCGTGACACTTAGGACATAGGGTCTGCCGGGAAAATGTAGACCATGATCCCTCAAGCTCCCAAACCCCCAAAAAATTATGTCGATCCTAATACCAAACACGCTGTATACAGGGTGCCACGAAACATGTGTACTAAGCTGAAAGAGGGTGATTCTGAACCCCGAGGGGATCAACTATTGTTCTACCGATATTTTGAATTTCGAATATTTTTTATTTCTCTTTAATTTGCTGAACGCACTAGCGGCGGAAGGGGGACTTTCCGCCCCGGGTTCCCAGCTCGGAGGGGTGCCGTCTGGCGCCTCTTAGGGTGCCAAGATCAAAGACATCTCACACTTGGGAAGAAAACGACAACTCACACAGACAGCCTAGTCATCAAAATTTTGGCGGCTCGCTTCGCTCGCCGTTCACTGTATTAAGTTTGGTTTATTGTCATTCTAACCTTGTGAATTGGCAAAAAAACAAAACCAGCTAAGCATGCCTCATCATTAAAAAGGCTGCTTGGGGGGGGCTGCTTGATAGAAAATCGCCCCGGGTATAAACCCATGCTGAGCCGCCACTGGCTCAACGATTAAACGATACCCATTAAAATAATAATTATTAGATTAAAAACTAAGATATAATAAATTATGAACAAATCTAAAGACACATAGGAATGGCAACATTGAACACTTGCCTACAGAGCCATTGGTAAGGTTGTTGCACTCGAATTGCATTGCATTGTAACGTAGCAAAGTAGCAAGGCACATATCTACGTATTTATGTTCCTTGGCACATACCATGTTAAGTATGGTGTATGTATGTTTCTAACTTTACATCTGTATCCAGTCAGTATTGTGGTTCATCTGCAATAGACTGCAATTTAAATATTTTACTACGAGTATCTAGGTAACGTAGGTATATATACAGGTATTATATACAGGTATATATATCATACACCACGTTACCTACGTTACCTAGATACTCGTAGTAAAATATTTAAATTGCAGTCTATTGCAGATGAACCACAATACTGACTGGATACAGATGTAAAGTTAGAAACATACATACACCATACTTAACATTATATACTTATCTACCTAAATTAAAATTTCTAGACTTCAATTACTTTTAAAAAAAATGAAATGCCTTTTTATCCATAACTTTAAATAACATTAATCAATGCTTAAAAGTACGATCTGCGAAAGACTGCTGGTAGATGCTGGATGCGGCAAGCTGAAGACAGGGCGCTATGGCGCTCATTAGGGGAGGCCTATGTCCAGCAGTGGACTAATATAGGTTGATGATTATGAATGCTTAAAAGTAATTGCCACCATTTACCATATCTTTGTATTCGTATTTATTTATTCCATCGTAGTATCGACATAGCTCAAAGAATTAGCAAACTGAAGTGGCAGTGGGCCGGCCATATCTCACGAAGAACCGACAACCGCTGGGGTAAACGTGTTCTTGAGTGGAGACCGCGACTCGGCAAGCGTAGTGTAGGACGCCCTCCGGCCAGGTGGGATGACGATCTGCGAAAGACTGCAGGCAGATGCTGGATGCGGCAAGCTGAAGACAGAGCGCTATGGCGCTCATTAGGGGAGGCCTATGTCCAGTAGTGGACTGATATAGGTTGATGATGATGATTCCATCGTAGGTACACATGTTACACTTGATGTCGTCTTATTTCTACTAATGATTTATATAATGATTTACAATTTAAATAATGATTTACAAAAAAGTTACAATGAAAAAGGAAGCACCATAAGGAATTGTACAGAGAAAAAACAGACAGACTAATCACAGTAAGACTAATGCTACTTTGCGAACCTATTAGGTAATTGTATTAGGTACACCTTTTGTGCATGGACAATAAATGTCTTATTTTTTGGCCTATCTTTTAAAAATTGCTTTACCATTAGGGATGATGTACATTAGCAATTTGCAATTTTAAAACATTTCTTATTATATTTCAGCCAATAAATGGTAGTAGGTACCTACAAGATAATATTTTGGACCAGTTTTATCAACTCCCTCCTGATGACTCATGTATCTACGAGAGCACGCCCCAAACTTCAGTAGGCCAGCTCAATAAGTAGCCGCTTCTCATCAAATATTACAAGTGATGATGATGACATAAGAATAAACAAAATGGATCCATAACTACTAGCTATTCTTTATTTTTTTTCATATGTTGAGGACGAAAAAGTCAAAAATAGTGTAAGAGCGATCGAATCTGAGCATAAAATAAGTAAGGATTTTGAAAAAGTAGATATAAGTGGATCTTTGCACGCCGTATAATACTTCCCTAAGAAGGGTATTATACTACCCGTATATGTATACCCCTTCTTATGAAGAGTTGTATACAACGTTACTGTAGTCTTCATAAGGAGGGCAGAATAGGAAATAGCAGGTGAAATAATGAGTCAAAAGACAAAAATGAATGAATTTTAACAAAATATTACTAGAATAGAAAACTCAAGAGGTAAAATCAAGACTCTCAAGAGGCGCAAATATGCAGGTCTTGACAGAGCCTACACATTTGCTCCCCTTGGAGTCGAGACCCTAGGTCCTAGGGGTACCGAGGCTCTCCGGGTTTTTAAAAGTTTATCTGAGCGTCTGGTCGACGCGACGCGTGACCCGAGAGCTGGTGAGTATTTGGCACAGCGCATCAGCATTGCCATACAACGGGGCAATGCAGCCAGCGTCTTGGGGACGCTTCCGACTGGTATTGATATGAATGAGTTGAGCTACCTGTAGATTGTTTGCAACAATCTGCAGTTGGCTCAACTGTTTCAATTGTAAATACTAGTTCTAATTTGTTTCTATTATTTGAATGTAATTTTCTTTGTTAATAAAGAGATTAATAATTAAATAGAATATAAAACTCACTAATTTAAGAAACAGACAACGTAGAAAACAGACGGGAAAGACAATTTAATAGCTTTTACATAATTTCTTATTCGAACAGATTTTGGTAAGGTATCAACACAACTAATCACAACATTGGTTGGGGTCGAATGATAACTTTTTTTTGACCGCAGGTTATCTATGTTGTTCAATAAGAAATATACCTACAAGATTTGTACATTTTCACAAAGAAAATGAGATTTTATTAACAAAGAAAATAACAAATACTGAAAAGAAACAGGTGGCTTTGAATTAAACCAAACATAAAGTCAAAAGTCAAAGTTTTATATTTCTATATAAATAACACTTCAGTACAGAAAATTCGAATGAATTAAAACTAGTTAGGTACATAATTATTAGGTCATATATAAAACCTCTCTATTAAAGACACGCCGCGATACAATATCAGCCAAGTACATAATTCTTATTTCGTTCTTCTAACAAGATCATTGTTACATTTAATGAAAAGGACACATCGATGGCCGCGATCTCCCAGGTACTTCTGTAAAAAACAACAGCTGGCCCTTCCTCATCACCATCCTGCGTCTCCAGCAGATCAGCGGCAACTTCATGTCCAGTACATGAAGTTGCCGCTGATCTCTTCTACGACCAAGGCAGGAACCAGAATAATGGCGACTAGACTAGGTACTAGAAAGACATACAGAGATTTACGCCAGTAAATCATCAGTACCTAAATATCCAACTTCCGGTCTTTGGGTTCAGATTCAATTACCCACTCGGGCGATGGCCCCGTGCGACAACCGGCGCCTAAAACACTGAGCGGTAGCAATTTACCAACCGCAAATAGCGCTATATGGATTTTCACTTTTATAGTTATTACCTACAATCTATGCAATGCATTTCATTTTTAAAACTAGTTTCATAAAATACATTAGTTAGGTTAGGTGAGAGCATGCATTGCTATTTGAAAATCACGGTGCTAAGTTATAGTAAATCACGTAAAGAAAAAGATTTTATAAATTTTGCATTCACTACAGTAAATGATTATTGTTTCAAAATACAAACAATATAATTAATAGGTTTTGTGTTATTTTAGACCGTAGATAATCTAAATAATCAAATAATGATAAAATACTAACTGTTCAGAAGAAAAAATAAAAGAAATATCTTCATAGAATTGAATAATGAATAATGAATAAATAAATAATGCCGGACAATCCACACAGCATCATCTAGCCCCAAGCTAAGCAGAGCTTGTGTTATGGGTACTAGATGACTGATACACATAATATAATGTATTACATAGATAGATATTTTTTATATACATAGTAAACACCCAGACCTCCGGAACAAATTTCTGTGGAGCGCACAAATATTTTGTTCCGGGCGGGAATCGAACCCGCAACCTTCCGCGTCGCAGGCAGACCTTCGCCCGCTGCGCCACATCGGTCGTCTATAAAATTTAATTAGCTATCAAATTATGTTTTCCAAACGAAAATCGCAGCGCGCAACGAAACATAAACCTGTGTAGCGTTTAAACTAGTCACTTGTTTCACCAAGTATTTATGAAAAACTTAGAAAAGAATATATTGTTTGATTTTACATAACATTAGTCAAAATAAATTCTGTAAATACCTTGATAAAAATCGTTGAAGGCTCCAAACAACTCGTTAGGTCACTATTAGCAGATTTTCATATCATATTACTATTTTCATATAATATATACAGTTTTAATATATGTTGTCAACTGTGGAAACACAACGACCTCTTAGAAGGATTAGACAACATAATAAAGAATACTTTATCGTCGGTTTTGAATATTTATTTGGATGACAAGGCATGGTCGCAGGCCTCCCTGCCTGTCAAATTGGGAGGCTTAGGTATACGCAAAATTTCAAGTGTAGCCCTACCAGCGTTCCTGTCTTCCGTCTACAGCACTAGTTCTTTAGTAGAAAAAATTTTAAGGCCATCACATTTGGCCCCATCTGGAATTTCATTCAAAATTTCGTATTTAGACGAAGCTCGATCGGCTTGGCATAGTGCTTGCCCCAATGCTGCTCCACCAAAATCCCTTTCGTCCCAACGGCAATGGGACGGGCCTTTGTGTGAGTTGACACGGAATTGTTTGTTACAAACGTGCTCCAGCTCTGCAGATCGTGCTCGTCTCCTGGCCGTTTCTAAATGGGAGTCAGGACATTGGTTGCAAGCACTTCCTTCATATAACACTGGCACTTTATTGGATCCCGCAACTTTCCGTATAGCAACATGTCTTCGGTTGGGTGCAAGGTGTTGCGCACCTCATCAATGCCAGTGCGGTACTGCTGTCGAACAGCTTGGTCATCACGGATTATCGTGCACTAGGGCTGCCGGTCGGATATCTCGCCATGCCAGCCTTAACGATATCATCCGGCGGGCCTTTGCTACCGCAAACATACCAGCCATTCTCGAACCGAATGGTCTGTTGCGTGATGATGGTAAGAGGCCCGACGGTATGACACTAGTCCCATGGGAGTTGGGGAGACCCATTGTGTGGGACGCTACATGCGTCGACACACTTGCGCCTTCCATCTTCTGAGGACCTCCGCTAGGGCTGGTGCGGCGGCAGATTCGGCTGAGGATCTCAAGAGGCGCAAATATGCAGGTCTTGACAGAGCCTACACATTTGCTCCCCTTGGAGTCGAGACCCTAGGTCGTGGGGGTACCGAGGCTCTCCGGGTTTTTAAAAGTTTATCTGAGCGTCTGGTCGACGCGACGCGTGACCCGAGAGCTGGTGAGTATTTGGCACAGCGCATCAGCATTGCCATACAACGGGGCAATGCAGCCAGCGTCTTGGGGACGCTTCCGACTGGTATTGATATGAATGAGTTGAGCTACCTGTAGATTGTTTGCAACAATCTGCAGTTGGCTCAGCTGTTTCAATTGTAAATACTAGTTCTAATTTGTTTCTATTATTTGATTGTAATTTTCTTTGTTAATAAATATTTTATTTAAACAAAAAAAAAAAAAAAAGTTTTAATATATACAGAAAAAATATTATCACACAAGAAAGTACATAAAATTCGTTGAATTATAGCGCTTTTCAAAATAACTAAAGGAATCTCTACAATTTCACTCGCAAAATACATTGAATCACACTGACGGGGACCAAATGGGCGCATCACTTGCTGTAGGTAAATAATTGATTGTTACTGCGAAATTACTCCGTCAGATTTCACAATGATCAATTCAAAATGCGTACAACGTGTAATTAATGTTTTTTAGCTTCAGATACAACTAATGCTGCATAGATGTAAATAAACAACATTTCTGGAATCTCCCTTGAAAAATCCTGCAATTTTTGATTTTTGAGCTTTCAACAATATCTTATGAATATAAGCAGTAGTTTTAATTTATCGCTGATCTCTTCATCATAAAACCTTTGAAAACATAGGAGGAACACCTAGCTCCACCCAGTATTGACTACGAGAAATGTATCATTTGGTCCCAAACGAAGAAAGATGATTCACCAAAAAATAAAAGAAACGCCTGATGAAAACCTAAGCGATTGCTCGTACAAAATCTTCAGGCGAACCATAAAAACATAAATATTAAGAATATTTATCGATCGTAGTCGAATGCCATTGTGGTGGACTTCACCTCTACTTGCCGTAAAGAAGAAATGATTGCCCATTACAAAAACACAAACAAAGTTCGACGTGAAAACAAACAACCACTTCTGAACACTTCTATTCTACAGTCGTTTGCCTCAGGTGGGTCTCCGCAGACATTTTACATTTCAGAACTGCTAACGACAAAAACCCGACGTATTTACTACGTCGCACGACAACTTGTCAAAGAGAAAAAGCTGTTTGCAGCCTGGACGTCATTCGGAAAAGTAATGGTCAAACACGACGAAGGCGCCGCCCCTTTCCGTATTGAAGATGAAACTGATCTCCTTCCAAACTCAAAATGACTAGTTGTGCAAACTGAGATGAAGACTTTGTGTAGTTATAGCGTGCTTGCTACTGTTTGTTCTGTTTATAAATCATTTACTATTAGAACCCTTAGATATATTACTCGTGTGTTATACGATAAGTTTTTTATTCAAGTTCCCACCTATGTTAGTCACCAACTCCCTATTGTACCCACGTTCTACCCCAGATGTAGAACACTATGCATAACATGCTATCTGCTACCTATACATATTGAGTTAAAATACCTATTACATAATACACAATTTTATCCAATAAATAACCCCGAGTGTGCGCCTGTGTCTATATCCTATAACTACTTACACAATAAAACCGTGTTGTTGTTTACAAAGTGTTTGCCGGATGCAATGAGTCAGTTGGACCCAGATTGTTATTTCATAATCTTTTCTTTTACTGGATTTTATATCCAATGGGTTCAATGGCAACCCTTTTGTTTCATTTTGAACAATGGTTAGTCAACAAAGTATTAATTGTATTAATTTGGGCCTGGACTCGCTGTCCGTAGCAAGCATAGTTAAATGCGACATAGATAAAGTGAGAACACACATAAAACAATTGAACCACTCATATTTTAACCTTATCACTCAAAACATAAGAAGCATAAACTGCAATATGGACAACTTTAGCACCTTGATACTAAGATCTAAAATTGACTGGCAAGTAATAATCCTCACTGAGTGTTGGCTATCTAAAAATCCGCAAATTCCACACTTACATGGTTACAGCTCGATTGCAACGTCCCGCCACCTCTCGCAGAATGAAGGAGTTGTAATTTATTACAAAGATTATTTAACAATCTCATTTGAGGAACCTGAAGTTAGCGATGCTAACTGTTTATTACTTAAAATAAATTCACAAACATGTATTTTAGGTTTATATCGGCCCCCAAGTAAAACTAACACTACAAATTTTGTATATTCGCTGGATAATCTTTTGGCCTCCCTTATTAGCTACAAAAACATTTACTTGTGTGGAGACATTAACGTAGACATTACGCCCAATACCTCCGACAAACGTAGCTACGATTATTTAACTTGCCTTGCTGGGCACTGTCTACTTCCAGCTCATGATCTTCCGACGCGAGGCACCTCATGCCTCGATCACGCCATGGTAAAGAGTAAATTAGAAATACAGTGTTTTGTTATAGAATCATCTATTACGGATCACGAATCTGTAGCCCTTAGCATAAATACGACCTCAAAATGTAATAACACAAATAAAACTAAAGTAAGTATTAATTATCCTTCGCTTGATTTGGCAGTATCTAAAATAAATTTTCATGACATTTACGAATCAAAAAATGTAGATGAGGCTACAGATGTTTTAGTTAATAACTTACAGAAGGCAATTACAGAGAATACTAAATTAATCAAAATCCCTTGTAGGAAAACTTTCTACAAACCGTGGATAACAAAAGGCATCTTGCGTTGTATGCAAAATAGAGATAACCTCCATAAAAAGCTAAAAAGGAATCCTGCAAGTGAGCTCCACCTAACTACGTACAAGAGGTACAGGAATTTTTGTACCTCTATTCTTAAGAAAGCTAAAATTAATTTTGAAAAACAAGAGATTGAGGCAGCCAAAAATAACAAGAAAAAACTATGGGAAGTTATTAAAAACATTGGTGGCATAATCTACCGGACCACGCATCAAACCTTGTCTCCTCGTCTAACCCGGAAGTTAGTGTTAATAAGGTGAATGAATTTTTTGCTAACGTTGGAAGAAACCTCGCTGAACAAATCAATTGTAATACATGTATTCTACCTCCCCTCAACCCTTCGACCTCAGTTAGTACCACACAAATAAGCCTAAACCCATCCATGTCCCCTCCACCTATCCCTTCGACCAATTATTCCCCTCCTAATACCTCAGTGACTGCTACAGAAATTAATCTGAACCTTCCCTTGTCACTTTCCCTTAACTCTTTGACCAGTTATTCCCCTCCTACTACCTCAGGGACTCCTACACAAATAAATCTGAAACCCTCTATGTTACCTCCCCCTAACCCTTCGACCGATTATTCCCGGCCTACTACATCAGTAGCTACTACAAAAATTAACCTCAACCCATCTATGTTATCTCCCCCTAACCCTTTGACCGATTATTCCCTTCCTATGCTACGTCACACTAACCCTTCGATCAACTACTCCCCGTCTACTACTTACCCAGTGTCTGATCCACTAATTAATATCAACCCATCTATGTCACCCGCCTCTAACCTCACGGCCGATTATAACCAGCCTCTAAATTCATTGACTACTATACCCACTTATACTGCGACTCCTCATCCTACCTGTAATTCACTCGTACTTTTTCCCACGGATGAAGATGAAGTCAGTCTGCTAATCAAAAAGTTAAGAGATAGCTGTGCAGTAGGATTGGACCAAATATCAGGCAAAATTATTAAAAGGTATTCTACCTTTCTGGTCAGACCTATCACACACATCTGCAACCTTGCCATCGAAACCGGCTCCTTTCCTAGGTCGTTCAAAATCGCTTTAATTAAAACCATTTATAAGGCAGGCAAAAAAGACTGTGTGAACAATTATAGGCCCATTTCTATCCTTCCAGCTTTATCGAAGATTTTAGAAAGGATAATGAATAACCGTCTTGTCAGCTTTCTAGAGAGCAACAACCTGCTTTCATCATCCCAGTATGGTTTCCGTCGGGACAAATCAACTAAAGATGCAGTCCATGAACTCGTTGATTCTATCGTAGCATTGATGAAAGGAGGAAGTGCCTTGCCATATTCCTAGACTTAGCTAAAGCCTTTGATACGGTCTCAATTCCCCACCTTATCATAAAGCTAGAAAACATCGGAGTTAGAGGTCTCCAGCTAAAACTCTTTGAAGACTACCTCACTGATAGGAAACAGAGGGTCAAGATCGATCACTGGCTCAGTGACATACAAGACGTCGTGTACGGGGTCCCCCAGGGGAGTATACTAGGCCCTACGCTGTTTCTTGTATACATTAATAGCTTGTGCAACATGTCCATTGAAAATGGTAAAATCGTTACCTTTGCAGATGATACGGCCATATTTTTCAAAGGCTCCAACTGGACTGACGTCTACAAAAAAGCTGAACTGGGGTTACGTAGTGTTTCTACCTGGCTCCAAGCCAACTCTTTAACCCTCAATGTAACAAAATCCAAATACATTGCATTTGCTCACAGATCCAATCTTCTGCCGCCTCCTACCCTTAACATTAGAGCTCACTATTGTTCCCCTGACGCTACAGCTTGTTTTTGTCCTAGACTCGATAACACGAAGTCACTGAAGTACCTAGGTATCACGATTGACCAGACACTTACTTTCAGGCCTCACATTGAAATCCTTGTCACTAGATTACGTAAACTCATTTTCATTTTTAAAACATTAAAACATGTGTCCGATCGTAAAATCATTAAAATGGTCTATTACGCACTATGCCAATCTATAGTTGATTACTGCATAACTTCGTGGGGTGGAGCAGCCAAAACGCACCTTATTTTGCTAGAAAGGGCTCAGAGGGCCATCCTAAAAGTTAGTTCCGGCTACCACTTTAGTTTTCCTACTACCGATCTATACACGGAATGGAACCTCCTTACAGTCAGACAGACATTCCTCCTTCAACTGACGCTTATGACACATGCCCAGCTAAAGTATGACCCAAATCTGGTAAAAGACAAGCGAAGAAAAGGTACTGTCTGTAAAGGTGTCCAATGCCATTCTCGTCTTGCTCAAACTTTCTTCCGCTTCCTTGGACCATATATTTATAATAAAATTAATAGTACATTATCAATTTATCCTCTTACGCAACATAAATGCAAAACGTCGGTATGCAATTGGCTTAAAACACTCAACTATGAACAAACAGAAAGCCTGATGATCCCCCTAAAATAAAGTACCCTCTTTTTTCAATTCTTTCTTCTCCCTACATCTCATCTCTCTTACCCTATCGATATGTTGTTCTAGTTGATTATTGTATATATATTATATATGTGATGTTCTCACGCATCGTCATCTTCATTAACCTGTAATGGGCACGGCACACTCCTGTAGGTAGGTTTACTCTCGTGTGGGTACACTAGGGATAGTACGATTTCCTTTCATCCTGTTATTTTTTATTTAGTTCAATAGTCTCATAAATTTCATAATTAAACTAAATACTTAGGTGGGTTCTTACTTATTTTCTTTTAATTTTACCAATTGTATGTACTTATATTTTTTTTTTGTAACAAGTACTGTTTTTTATCTAAACAATACATATATCCTGCGGAGTAAGGACCTGGTGACCCGTACCACAGGTTTTATAAACCTCTCATGGGCACCAGTCTCTTTGCAAAACAAGATAACTACTCGTAGCTATAAACTAAGATTAAGCCAAAATTGTAAACAATTATCTTTTGCAAGAGAAAATAAATATAATATTCATTCATTCATTCAAATGCGGGCCGATCAATTCGAATTTGGCCGGGTAAAACATAGCTTATTGTTAGCACCTATTTATTAGCATGTTTGCACAGGGTCGGACTGGCCATATAGTATAGGCCAGGGTGGCGATTGCCAGCTGGGCCCCCCTATGGGTCTGGTTGGCGGGTCTTGCCACAAAACACGACGCGTCGGTAGATATCTGGGCAGGCTATGACCCAGATACAGTCACAAAAATGTTCACGGCTCGCTCTGCTCGCCGTTATTTTGATATTCTTTGTTTTTCTGACGTTGTTTTTTCTACTTAATGGGCAAAAAATAAAACAATAAAGCCGCACAATTAGCGCCTCATCAAGGGTCGGCGCTGATCCCAACTACCACTATCCCATCCCGGGCCCCGAGATTAGGAGCCACCCGGGCCCTTTCATCCCAGTCCGACCCTGTGTTTGCATATTTGCTAATAATTAATTAGCACAAAAAATAAAAAAAATGTCATTCGAAGTGCAAAATGTACCTACCGTCTCCGTCTTTTGTTTAATAGACCTTTTTTGCTTATAGGTTTCAGAGTTAGGTAAATTTTGAACTTCACAAAAAACAAAACAAAAATGACAACAAAATTTATTCTCGAGTACTAATCTAATAACTGGCAAATATGCAACATCTTTTACAGTTTCCGATTAAACCAATTAAGTTTAGTACTTACATACTAAAGAATAAACTATCTCCGTTCCAGACCTTACGTAAAGCAGAAGAATTATAGATTTTGGAGACTGTTCATGCCCGCGACTTCGTAGTCGCGGGCATGAACAATATAACAATACCTATAGATTAATCAAAAAGTATTCGTATACTTTTTGATTAATCTATAGGTATTAATATTATAAAGAGGAAAGATTTGATTGTTTGTTTGCATTGAATAGCTCCCGAAACTACTGGACCGATTTGAAAAATTCTTTCACCGTTGGAAAGCTACATTACGGGAGCGCAGGGCTCTGGCAGTTCGAGGTAATATGTTGTTTCGTCGGTTCTCCCCGTTGTAGCGAGGAAGTGAAGATAACCCTTTTTAAGGCTTACTGCCAATGCTGAAATACGGGAAACCTATGGGTTCGGTATACCCACGGTATACCAAACCGCTGGAAACCCTGCGTATACAGTACAACAATGTTTTTAGGATGATGTTGGGTCTGCCCCGCTTCTGTAGTGCGTCGGGGATGTTTGCGGAGTACCAAGTAGATGGATTCACAGCTATAATCCGCAAAAAGACCGCTTCCCTGATGCGCAGGACTCCGGTACGAACAGCATCCTGAAAAATATTGCTGATAGGTTCTCCTCTCCTATGTGGATATGTTTTGTGCGTAGGGTAATAGGTGTAATTTAATGTTTTTATAATTAGTGTGTGCGAGTAGTTGTAACTAACCTTATTTTTTTATGTTTTTCTCTAATAATAATTTTGGTAACAAAATATGGATCATGTCAAACGAAATAAAATATGTTTTTTATTTATTATTATTTTGCTTCTTTCGTGTCACTGCGGCCATAATAGGTCTATTGTGATAGCCACAATCTTTGTTTATTACTCGGGAGTGACATAGGCTATACTAGCGATACGCCCGGCTTCGCACGGATATATCTTTTGCATTTTCTAAATTGCACCCGTGCAAAACCGGGGCGGATCGCTTGTTTAATATATAAAGAGGTGCGTGCATGGTAGCGGTGAACGGGTAGGTATTTCTCAACAGCAACATCCGGTATGGTATGACTCGTCCTTACGAAGTTACTCCCGTAACGGAAGTGGTAAAAAACATCATGATTCACTAATTCAATTTCAAAGAACTATCAAGCAGCTAATGTGAATCAAGCTGATATCACATACATGAAAAACAACGGTTTATCTATTGATAAGACAAAAGTACTGATAAAAGGACAAACCGTGGGCCGTTACAGTAAATTTTTGTGGTATAGGTATTGGTATTTTTCAGGTTGAATGGTATGGCGAGGCAACGTTGGTATTAAAATTAGCCGAATAAGAGATTGTAACTCGAACAGAGCTTCTAACTCAATGTTAACATGACAAGACGGATCTTCCAATGCTCATAACTTTATTACGAAATGACAATCTTTATAAATTACCAGTCATAATAAAACAAACACAAAACTACTAGGTTTAAGGTTTGCAACGCATACGAAACGCAATAAAGTATAACCCCAAAAAATGGACCAAGCATAAAAATGATAAGGTTAATGAGAGATCACGCTTTCAGCAGGCCCTAAATAAAGGTAGAGGGCTAGCGATTAGGTCAAAGAATTTGGCACACCCAACGTTCCTATTTGCTATCTCTTATCATATTTCTTGATAAGGCCATATCACACCGAGCATACAAACCATACTTTAGTCGGCCAGTACAATAGGCAGTAGGCACCTGTCGCCAAAAATAACAAGATAAGACATGAGAATAAAAAAGTTATAGTGAATATGGGTGTGAAAAGGCTAGCTGTTTTCCCTATTTTTAGTTATAAGTGTATGTGCACAGAGGACACAGATAACCAAATCAGTGAAAATGTGATAGAAACTGAGCCTCAGGCAGAAATAATAGACGTTAATGATGACGCAGTAGATAATGCATCTCCAGTTGAAGTAACACCAGATTTAGGATTAGAAGTGAAAAGTGGAAAGTACCTAGCTGAACTATGGACTGGTTGGAGAAGAACCGGTGAATCTGGAGGCGGTGGACTTCACCTCGAATAATGGAGAGAGCGAGAGGCAGCTTATGTTGCCGCCGACTACGACAACGACGAATAACGAATACGGTAAGATCGTTATTAGCTTATTGTAAAGCAAAACAAAATGGGTTTACGACTATCAATTAAGTCAAGCCATAGAAAATCACACATGTTGTTCCGAATCAAAGTACAAAAGATTATCTGTGTTAGCTTTCATACATCCACCAGATTATGAACATCACAATAATTAAATATATATATGTATATAATACTATAAATGCGAAACTTTGGATGGATGGATGGATGGATAGATGGATGGATGAATGTTTGTGGCTTCTTCACGCCAAAACTACTGAACCGAAATTTTGCATAAATTTATATAAATTATAAATTTTGCATTAGGGCTACCCCTAGACCTGGAATCAAACATAGGGTACTTTTTATCCTGGATAAGGGCGTGCGAAGCCGCGGGCAGGCAGCTAGTCATCAATACGGGGACACAAAGGAGAAAACAGGATAGCATGAATTGCATGAATAGCATGAATTCGTGAATCCGAAGATTGTCCTATGTTTTCTGCAATCAGGGATATAGGAGTGTGACTTTATATACATATTATATTCATCATCATCATCATATCAGCGCACACACGTCTACTGCTGGACATAGACCTCCCACATACGACGCCACAGATAGCGGTCCTGAGCCGCCTCCATCCATCATACATATTATATTAATAAGTGGTAATTCCTAGTACTTAAATTGTGATATTGCTATGGATAGCAGTT
The DNA here is from genome assembly GCA_028535905.1 of Quercus berberidifolia. Lineage (NCBI taxonomy): Eukaryota > Viridiplantae > Streptophyta > Magnoliopsida > Fagales > Fagaceae > Quercus > Quercus berberidifolia. The sequence continues at coordinate 2,942 of JAPQVW010000684.1, read as the reverse complement.
ATCAACGGTGACGTGTCACTATTGATTTTCATTGTATTCACAGCATTGCTCGAAACACTGAGCTTTCAGGATAATAATAAGGTACCTAACGACTTACATTGAGGTATATACTTTCAGTATGCCAAGTGCACCCAATTCCTTTTATATCCCGCAGTAGAAGTCGGTCAGGGAATCTACACGCCAAAGACGGCGACACATTTCGCGGGCTGGTGCGACATTTCAGTGTTGGAATATTGTGGGCAGCCGACAGTATTTTGTCAACTTGATGGCGACGCGCCGACTATGGTGCAAAGACTCTATTAGAACATGTGTTGTTTCTGTGGAAACCTTGTTTAAAGGTTATTTCTAAACCCGATTTAAGGGATAAAAAGTTATGTTTGATTTTAGAGCTACACATATGAATTAGCTGTATCTGTTCAGTAGTTTTAGGGTGAAGAAATAACAAATATTCATCCATTCGTCCAAACTTTCGAATTTATAATAGTGTGATTGTCAAGCCTTTCTTTAACCTATATGAAGTTAATATCTCAAAGGTTTATTTGTTCATCTTTTGTAATGTTTAATTAGTTACGCACACTTAAATTATGTGTCACATGAGTCAACTGTGAGTCAGAGCACATGTACACAAACTAGGAGTTACGTTCATTCATTATTATTATCATTGTTGATCTTCAATATTTGACATTCTCTTTTCACTGTTAGTTTGGGTTCGTACGTTTTTATCGTCGCGCTTTTGGGACTTTCATTTGCTTGTTATACGCAAAAAAACAAATGAAACATAAAAAAGAAATTTAAAATAATACCGTTTAAATTTCTTTTGATTGTATCATTGGTCTTTTTGTTTTTATTAATTATTTTCTCGTATCATATGATTTTATTAAGGTACTACTCCTATACTGATAAGAGCCGCACCTTAGCGTTGTGTCAACATGTACATAGGTACCTTAGTAGGCACCTAATTAATTATGTTAATAAAATTTTCTATTCCACTTGTTTTCTTACTTTATTCAAATTATTTAACTATATTGTTGATTTTTCTATTGGTTCTATGAGACAATGTAGTTCGTTCAGTAATATTTTTAAATTTGAATTCAAAAACATTCATTAAGAATGATTTCATCGCCTTGTTTGTCTGATGATCAGGTTTTTGGGTCAGGGACATCTTAAAATCTGACTGTGTGTGTGTGTGTGTGTTCTTAGTTACTTCTAAAGAATGAGTTATACTTAATTTTAAATCGCTAGTCATTTCATTCGATATATCGCCTTTATACTTTCGCTATCGGTTAGCCCTCGATTTGATAAGATACCGTTGGGTAGGACAATGATGTCATGCATCATCATCTCACATTGCCTCTGTCTGTTGTTTAGTCCCTGCATTTCATTCATCATCAAGCCGTTTCTACTTAGAAACTGAATCTAATCCACTAATAAATAATAGGCATCGGCTGTTCTACTTGTATCCACTCTTTGCTATGTATATAACACTTACATTTGTTACAAAAAATGTAGTTTTACAGTGTTTTAAATTATACCAATTTTTTTACTTATACTTATCTAATGATTATTATTATTACGAATATGATATCTCTGATGATATCTCGTCTATTAAGACTATCAGGGTCGTGGTTTATTATATTTTTAGACAGTGTAATAAAGTAGAAGGTTTTAAAGCTCCATTTTCCTTTAATTTCAATAAACTTACTTTTAGCAAATGTTTGAACCATTTATCATTTATTTGATTAAACTTATCTTAATATTCTATGATTTTTTCTTTTCATAGCCCACATCGATGGTCGTATCCTCCCAGCCACTACTTACCAGAACAATGGCCAGCCCTACATCATCACCAATCAGCGACTCCTGCAGATTAGGGGCAACTTCATGTACTGGTTCTACGACCAAGGTGGTAACGAAAACATTGGCGACTACCAGAGGGATATACACACGTCCACGCCGCCAAATTCACAAGAACTTCAACTTTCAGTTGCCCTTCTTTGGGTTCAGATTCAATTACACACGTGTGAGTCTCCTTTAATTGGATAAAGTATGTTTTTCTAGTTTGAAATAGTAACTAAAGTATAATGTGTTTTGGAATCAGATTAACCGTTGTATCTATTTGATACATTTGTATCTAAGTCAGATCGATATGCGTTGTATAAGCTTATGAATTAAAACATCAAATAACGTTTTTAAAAAGGTGTTCAGGTTTACTACCTTTCAGTTGATAAAAAACTTTTTTTTGTTTAGCTCTCAATGAACGGCTACATCTACTTCAGTGATCCACCAGATCACTACACATATCCTCTGACATTCCCCGTGAGGGACTGGCCTCAGATGCACGATCCCTCTTTCATCGGCATCTTCTTCAGCAAGTGCAGGATCGGAAGCCAGAGGCCGGAAGACCCTGATCAAAGAAGACCTGGTGTATACTTTAGGATGGACAGAGATTTGCAGGTATGAATGGTAATCACTATACCTAAGTATTCAAAAAAGGGAATTGAGGTTATTTTAAAATAATTAAGTACAATTAATTTAGTTTTTTTGATATTATTGTTGAATATTATTATCAAACAAATTATTGTTATGTTTAAAAAACTGCTGATGATAATATAAAGATATATAGCATAATCCCTTAATAAGAGTCGTTAATTAAGGCCCTTATTAGCGGAGGCCTAGGTCCCGTAGTGGATTGTTATTGTTGAATTCAAATTCTAAAAAATACTGGAGATGGCAGTCCCATTGGCTAATTGATGTTGAACAACTTAAACATTTTGCGAATTGTAAATACCCAATAAATGTTGTTAATAAACCTTTGTTTCTTTATTAACCAAGTAAATTACAATCAAATAATAGAAACAAATTAGATCTAGTATTTACCATTGAAACAGTTGAGCTAACTGCAGACTGTTTGTTTCTAGACCCGTACTGACCAACTTGGGTAG
>JAPQVW010000683.1:0-20278 GCA_028535905.1 Quercus berberidifolia | reverse complement strand
GAGCCTAATAGAATGACAAATAAATTTTTAGGTGATATGAGTCTCCCATTCTGGAGTAATCCAAGGTTTGAGAGTTGATCAGAAATTCAAATGGAAGATTTTAATACAAATTTGAGTGGCAATAAGTGTTGGAAGGCACTATCTTTTTCCTTTTGTAAATTGGGACTTTCATTTAGCATCCAAAATATAGACCAGTAAATCGAAAAGTTGCTGAACTTATGCAAAATGATGGATATGTTTAATAAAAATTGCTGATTTAACTGTTCACATAATGTGGGACAATTTGCAAAAATAACATATTTAGGCTATGAAGAAAAGAGTCAGATACCTTTCTCAACCATCTCCCCCTTGTGAATGACTGCAATTGAATCAGCATTCCTCACCGTGCTCAAATGGTGGGCAATAATGACAGTTGTCCGGTTGAGCATAATACTGTCCAATGCTTCCTGCACTACCCTCTCAGACTTTGCATCAAGTGCACTTGTAGCTTCATCTAGAAGTAAGATTCTTGGGTCTTTCAGAATTGCTCTTGCAATGGCAATGCTTTGCTTCTGCCCACCAGACAGTTGTGTTCCATGCTCACTAACCAGAGTATCTAGTCCCTGGAAGTCAAATTCAAATTAGAAAGTAAATTAACAATTTCTGTGGTGATAAAGGAGAAAATAGCCTCTTATATTCCAATGAATGGAGGATAAGACAAAACCTGAGGCAAATTTATCAATAAATTTAAAAGCATTTGCGAGTTTAGATGCAGTTTTGACCTCTTCATACGTTGCTCCAACTTTTCCATATGCAATATTATCCTTAATGCTGGATGAAAACAAAACAGGTTCTTGGCTAACAAGACCAATTTTCTCCCCAATCCATTTAAGCTGGAGGTCTTTCAAACTAATGCCATCTATGAGAACTTCACCAGCCGGTGGGTCATAGAATCTCTCAATTAGACTAATCACTGTTGATTTTTCACTTCCACTTTGTCCAAACAAAGCTGTAGTTGTGCCACTAGGATCCACTGAATATCAGCTCATTTGTTCTAGCTGGATAACTGAAATAAACGTCTCTAAACTCTATATCTTGACAAATATCATCCAAAATTTTTTCCCTTTGAGTTATAAGAATCTATATCTGGCCTCCTCTTGATAGTCTCAAACATCTTATAAGCCACAGCTTTACCAGCAACAAAGGCGCTCATGCAGGGAAATGCCTCGCCTAGGGACCTAAAACATCCAAAAACGTTACTGATACCTCTTTTCATAAGTTTATGAGCATGCATGTTTCCACCTTAACTAGGGAAGAAAATAGATGAAATTTTCCACATGAAGCATTATGTCTTTAGTAGCACGTTTACATACAATTGGAAGCTAAAAAAATTTCAAATTGCAATTTACATAGATCCAATTAATATAGCCGCAATCACCCCCATTGTACTCTCTGTTCCGTATCAATTTTGATCCATACCATATAGCCAAACCATAGCTGTTGAACATGACTAACATAAAAGTGGCAAGACCTAATCCAGATGCCAAACTTCGTGAACACTAGATTTGTAAGCAGTTATAAGGTGCTTTTCATAATTATTTGTAGCTTGCTTCTCCCTAGTAAATGATGCAACCTAGAACAGAACCAAATGGTGGAAATCATATATTCGCTAGGAAAACCAGCAATGTAAAACACACTGTACTGAGAGCTAAATTACATGTTTTCTCAGGCATGTAGATAGTTTGACAACATGACATACTGTTCTTATTGAGCCAATTGTTTGTTCAACTATGTTTGCTGCATTTGCATAAGCATTTTGTCCACGGGATGCTGTCTTGGATATGATGATGGACATAAGACCACCAAATGCTGCAAGAAGGGGAATTGAGGATAGCAGGACAAGGGTAAGAAGCCACCCTTTGAAAAATGCTACAAAAAAATCCCCCAATGAATGTTGATACTAGCTGCAAAAATTTCCCAACCTGTACAAGCAAACATACTCTTTTATCGCTAGGAACACATTTAGATGCATAGTATGAATATAACTCAGGCTGAATTTTGGCCAGTTGTGAATTTTAATGTTGTTGATACAACAGTATAGTATTTCTCACACGTGGCATCTTGTATGAGAACAGTGTCACCTGACATTCTCCCAACAACCTCTCCAGTGTTTGTTTCCGTATCAAAGAAATCAACATCATGTCTCAAAATTGTCTTCAAATACAAACCCCTTATTCGTGCAGCCTATCGCTCCCCTGTGACCATCCAACAAGCCACCTCTAACAAGAACAAAGACAAGTGTATCATTTCTCAATGCCTGATAGATGAACAGTTTTGTTTTATGTGTTAAAACTGCAGTGATTTTGATCATGGAATGTACTTACGGTGGAATCCTACAACACCTATCCCTGCTGCCATGTAGGGAAGTTTTACACAAACCTAAAACAGTACATGGGAACTAAATGTCACCTTCTATCAATAATAGCATATCAGAAAGGAAAAGGAAGGGTTCACATACATCTTTAAAATCAAGATAAATTTTCAATTGAAGAACTAGATGATAACATTAATAGAATTTAGATGGGACTTTTTAACTGTTACGTCAAAAATAAGTAAAGAATAAAACAAAATGTTCAACTACACTTGCTAGTGATAAAGATTGAAATTGACGTCATAAATTAAGCTTTTGGATCAAATTTTTACCTTGGAAACTTCACAAATCATTAATCATCTCCCCAGCGATTATTGTCAACATAGGCATACCTAGCCCATTCCCAATGGCACCTATTTTGCCAACGATTATCAAGAGAACATTAGTGGAATCCGCAAATGAGAACAGCTTGAGAAATGAAACAGTGTTGGTATTCTTCTCTCCTTTATTATCTTGATCATTAATCATGGAAAAGCTTTTCTCTGCTTCTACATTGTTTTTTAATGCAGCATCCTCATGCATATTTTTATTTCCATTCCAGCCTGTCCTTACCTCCATTTTATCAACTCCAATATGCTCGTCCAATTGTCAGCTACCTTACTTGGAATATTTAGAACGAAACAGCACCTGCTCAACAAAATGAAGGTAAAGTTAGCAGCTTACAAGCCAAGCAGTCAAAGTTGAACTAGTGGTCAGTTTCAAAAGATACTAGATAAAATCAGGGACCAACAAAATGATTATTAATGATAAACTAGCTCTCACGGTATCATGAATTATAATTCTATGAGCAGCTAAAAGATGAACATGTGAAAGATGATTGATAAGGACAATTCTTACTATAATAGATTACCGCTCAGAATTCTAAAATTATATTAAAAAATAAAGAAAAGTTTGAGGTGATTTACCATAAGCGTTCCCTATCTTCAATGTATTTTTGAAGCCAAGAGTGACACCCACACAAGCCAGCATGAGAAGGGTGTTGATCTCTGGTACATAAAATTGCCCTTTGTATTTGGTAGATGTGTGCACTACCTTAACCCGTGGGAAACACCCAAGGGCCAAAGATTGTTGGATGATGGAGAAAGAAGCTGAGATTAACGACTTACTAGCAATGATGGCTGTCTTTACAGCCACAATAAACATTGGCCAGTACAGTGGTTCTGCATAAGAGAGAGTCATGAAAACAAAGATTCCACCTCAATATCAATGATAGCAAGAGGAAAAAAAACCATATTATAAGGAATAGTAAACGTACTTGGAATAGAACTATAGAAGGCATTGCTAGCATCCTGATTGTGTTTTCGGAGATATGAAGCTTGACCAAAGTAGGCAAGAACAATAGAGGGAAAAACTCTAGTGCATGAGCTTATCTGAATTGAACGAACACTGAAGTGACCAAGATCTGCAAACAATGCTTCAGAACCTAACATTGTTTGATCAAGTTCACCACATAATTAGCAACTATAGGATTAGTCCTAAACAAATAAGTAAAACTAATATTGTTTTAGTTTACAACAATAAAAAAGAACATGAGGTTAAGAAAAGAAAGCTTGGAAAAACCAATAGGTAAATTAAAAGAAAAATTATTTCAAAAGATTCTTCTAATGTGAAATCAACATGCTATAATACCTACTTGGGTTTAGGAAAATTTTAAATAGATCTATTGTACTCTTGGTTTAGTGTTATTGATTCTTAAGATATCAAAAATGAGAAAAAAATTGATCCCTTCATCAATTTTGTCAATTGTGACAATGAGACTAATGTTCCTTAGTAGTCAATAACACTAAATTAAAAGTGCAAAGAGACTTGTTTGAACTTAACTTAAACCTCCAATGAGTCTGTTTTGCATATTTCCATAAATTTATTGGATTATGAAAATTCAAACAATATTTAAGACCATAATCATCTGGTAGGACTATTCAAAGTAAGTTCATAGGCTTGGACAAGACACTTATGGAAAATTCAAAGCATGTTCTTAATTAATAAAGGCAACCATTATTTGCAGCAAAAGCTCAATCAGGGATAGTTTGGGATTTGAGATGGAATGATAATGAAGCTGCACTTATTCATTTTACTGGGAGCATTGTGCTTAAATCATCAAGGATTTTTTCTTATCAAAATTTACTACGATTTTAGAAATAATTCCAATCACTACTGTAAGTCGTATGTTTCTAAACCTGAAACCTGAGACAGTAGATATGCGACAGCCCAAGTCCATCACTACATCTCATTTCTATACATTCAAATTTCAAAGTGCTCAAACAATGAGATGAGATTATGATACACACCTGTTAGGCATAGGATGACGCCTCCAAGAGAAATCCATGCATTCTTCTTATTCCTAGTGAGATATTCAACAATATACATTGGATTGACTGCCTCGATAACCCTTGGATCATGCTTCACAAAGTTGTACATGCCAATAGTTCCAATGAAAAGAAACCAAATTGTTAGTACTGGAGAAAAACTATAGCCTATTTTATCTGTCCCAAATCTCTGAACTTGGAACAAAATAATCAAGATTCCTATTGAAATCCACATGATTGTATTATCAGTAAGCATAGTAGTAGCTTCCTTAACTCCCCCCCACTACTGACAATACTACACCAAGGAGGAAATCATAATGTAAATTATTATTCAGAATATTAGATAGAAAGAGTTCATAAAATGTAAAGTTATAAATAATTGTAACTAAGCTAAATAAATTGAATAAACAGCTTAATTTGTACACCATCTTAACCAACAGTAAAGAAATAAGTAGGACTTAGGAATATCACTCTATTGTACCTGATATGCATGGTGTGAGAATGCCATCTCCAATCACCATGGAGGTACCAAGCATGGTCATGAACAAGATGAAATACTTTAGTATTTGGTTACTCTCAAGCATAGATTTGATAAAGGATGCTCTCTTGAGCTGTCGATTTGGCACATCTAGTCGGTAGTTAGACATTTCTTTGTCTTCAGCCTGCTTGTTGAGCGTCAAGTTGACCTTGGCATAGCGGCATATGAGAGAATATAGAGCAAAAGTTCCTCCTGCAACAGTACAATTTCCATTATAAAAAAATGAATAGTTTGAGGACAATGCATTCCTTGTTAGCAATTCAATATATAACAAATCAACACCATTCTAAGTTCAAAGCATTATTATTGACACACTGATATAGCATCACCCAATGTCATTTTCATTTTGTGTGCAAGTGTTATCATCAAGAAATATTAATTTCTTTCTAATTATCATCTAGCAATAAAAATTAGAATCCAAGAACTACAATAACTAATCTATTAAAACAAATTGCTAAGCACGAGAGAAGATTATCAATTACCATTGCCATTATCGTTGGCTGTCAGCACAATGAAAACATACTTGATCAAAGTAATTAACATGAGCGAGTAAAAAATTAGAGACAGTACACCAAGTATATTGTCATTGTGCTTAACCCCAGTAGGAAAAATGCCCGGTAACACATACAAAATGTTAGAATTATGTGCCCTAAAAAACAATACCATACATTTTTATTTGATAATAAAATTTTATTTTCACATTCATAATTTTTGTAGGTATATTTCATTGTTTAAATGTGGCATGTGATATCATCTCTGTAGAAAAATCATGTTAATGGTTAAGGAATCAAAGACAGGGAGTAATTATTTTTCATAGATTATTAAATTGTTCTAGGCTATGGATATTAATTGAATATTATCATTGAAACTTGCACTTGTTGTGCTGCTATATGATAGGATGATTTACTCCATCGTTGAGGTAGTGACTTTAAGCAGACAAGTGAGTGTAATATAACAAGTACATACACTGAATTGGATCCGATTAAGGACACTTTATGGAGTGATCACTGTTAATTAAAAGGTTGTTCTATTACAATTTTTCTATTGTCCTCAAACATGAGGGGTTTGTGTATATTTATTTATTATGCACATAACTTTGACAATGTCAACCGGTGATGCCAATTTTAAAGGCTATATATAGACACGTTGGATTATGTGTGTAATGAGTAAAATATATAAATGCTCAACAATGAATCCACTAGTCTCTATAGAAGATAATATAATTAGTTGATTTTCATATTGAAGTTGGACTCAAAACAAAACCGGCCGGTGACATTTTTCAAAAATGTTTTTCATATATATAATATTGTATATATATATATATATATATATATTTAAAGAGTTTTTCAAAAATATTTTGGAGTCCAATAGAAATTATGAAATCAAGGGTTACATAAGCTAGGGACATGACAATGATATTAATCTAGTCTTAGTGGCTTGTGGAAATATAGTATGGTGGAAGGATATAGATATAAAATTGTAAGTAATGGGACCTCATTTGTAATTCTCTAATCATTAGGGGTCAATTACAATGTATTGATGGATATTATTGCAATCTGTAGAAGTTCAAATATTTTCTTGATATGGTTGAGAAAATTAAGGAATAATTTTGAAAGAGTTTCAAAATAAGTCAATAACGTTCAAAAAGTTATTGATGAATCCTATAGCTGAAGATTAGGATCCCTAAGGATCCCACATCCAATCTCTCTCTTGGGTTTTAGAAGTCTTAAATAAAAAATAAGATTTTAAAATATCATATCAATTGTTGGCCATCAGAACTACTAAGTGATACTGCAGTCTTCTGAAAATTCAAAAACAAACAAAGGGAGAGACGTGAATACCTTAGAAGGCAGCACGCTTGGGTTGCTAAGAGAGCTACGTAATTTTGTTCTATTTAGAACTCATGGTTGTGCATTACAACGATCTTTAAATAAAGATATAAATTTTTGTTTTATATTGCTTCCGCAAAACTTTCACAAAGGAGACGTGGCCAAATCGCCATACACAACCCCAATGCTTTGAAATAGCTTCATTATGCTTCCACAATCCAAGGCCTGCGCTCAAACACTTCAAATATCATATTTGAAACGAAATAATAACAACAATAATAATTGGATTAGGTTTTATTTTATTTTATTTTTTCTAGATTAACTTATTAGTTTATTGCTTATCTAAAAATATATTATTCCTATAATTTTTAGAATAGGCTATATATATCATAAGAATAACAAGATAAACGAAAAGTTAAAAAGAGAAAACAAAAAATAATACCTGAGAAGATCTAGGGGCTTGATTGGTGGTGAATCTGTCAGCCTCCAAATCAAAAGAATCAAATCTAACAATATTTTTCCAAGAGAGTTTTTTACATTTGAGACCATTGTAAATCCCAGGTTGATCAACTTCATGTTCTTGTTCTTTTTCTTCAACATGATTTTTTTCTTCTACATGATTTGAAAGCTCGAAAATGTGTTAAAAACACAAGAGCTGTTTAGACCCCCAATTAAAATTACGGCTAAATTGCTTTTACTTTAACTTATCTAAGTGCGGAAACAAGAGTAAATGAAGCGCAATAAACTGATACTACTCTAGTGCATAAACATGAACAACAAACATTAAAAGTAAAGCACAAGAGTATGGGATGAGAGAATGCAAACACAAGATAACATGCCGATGTGTTATCGAAGAGGAAATCGAAGAACTAGGAGAAAAACCTCTCCGTCGCCCTCCAAGCGGTAATCAATCTACTAGACAATCAGTTGGTTTACATGGGTTAGCAAGAGACCCTCCAAGCCTAATCTACCCGATGTACTTAAGCCCTCCAAACTCCTACTCCAACAAGGCTTCTCAAAACCGTGTCTTGTTTAGCTCTCCGGGTCCTGCAATCCACCCGATTGCATCCGCCAAGCCTCATCGGCTTCTTTTGGCAATTCCCCAAAGCTTCTCAAGCTCCAAAACACTCTCTACACTCTAAATAGGTGTGGGTTGTGTTTGTGTACAAATCTCCTCTTAAGGTATGACAATGGGAAAGGGATGGAGAAGAGACTACAATGATTTCTCACTAAGGATGAGTAGCTCTCTCTTAAAAAGATGGGTGTGTGTGTTATAGAAAACTTATCTAGGGTTTTTTTCTCTGAATGGCCTCTTTTACATTTGTGGGTAATGAGGGTGTATATAGCATAGGTGAAGGGTAAGCAAGTCACACTTAAAAAACCTCCAGGCAAAAAGTTTCGTGACTATCTCGCGAGAAGGCCTTACCCGCGATACACTCGCAAAAACGACAGCTTAGCACGACTCTTCAACTTCCAATCATATGCTCCTCACTTGGCTCTTTTGCGGGTTAGCTTCTCGCGAGCTTCTCGCGAAATCCACTGATTCTTCATTTAAGCTTGATTCTTCACCAACTTAATATTAAACCCAATACAATAAAATCCCACAAAATACAAGAAACAAAATTAAAACAATTACAACACTTACTGTCATGGAATAAAGCCAACATAAAACATAGTTGTAAATTACAACCTTACATGATTTTTTTCTTGTGAGCTTTCTTCTTCTTTATCATCAACACCCTCCATCTCACTCAAACTTACAATCTTATGACCTATCTAAACTCAGGAGTTAAAATTGAAATGAGAAAGCCCTTAATTAAGCAAGGTAATTTATAGGCTCTAGTTGCCGATTAGTTTCCATAAAAAAAAAAAAATTAAAATTAAAATCTCTATACCATTGAAAGCTTAAATATATATCCTACTAGTAACTGGTAAGTCCTAGACTTCTAGTCCTACTACTACTAGTAATCTTTGCCTAAAAAATCTACTCTTGAACACGCATCAACTATCTAAACGGAAGGATAAATATTACAATCAAATAATTTCGAAAATTACAAAAGAATAATTAATAGTTTTTTTTTTCTCTCTAATGTAGAGGATTGAATTTCGTATTTTTTTTTATTTACATTTAAGGCTAATCCTATTTCTTTTAGTTGTATTTGCTTTACTTCATGGAAGGGACTGACAAGAAAGGCCTGGTTATAGATAGAAGTTTATATTTATGGCTTGCGTGATGATATCAAGTAGTACGTTTGTGATAAGCCACACTGAATTACTAGGGTCACACACACGGTTTCCACACATAATTTTAATTGGTTCTTGGTTTCATAATCCACACAACACAATGCCACTCAACTATGTGTTTGAATATAAATTCAACAAGCTGTGTATATATTTGTTTTTTTTTGACATATGTATTGAAATGAAGTATTTCGAATTTTTCATCTTTTATGCATATCTTTAATTTGTTAGTATAGTACCTAAATATGGTGTTTGAATTGCAAAATAGGTTAATAAAAAATTATTATTTAAAAAGTGATTTATTTGTTTTTAAATTTAAAAAGTGATTTATTTATTTTTAAATTAAAAAAAACATTTTTTTAATAAAAAAAATTACCTATTGCAATGAGATTTTCAAAGTAAATCGTTGCAATATATGGAATTTTGAAACGAAAATCTAGTGTTGCATAAACCTATTATTTTTTTTTAATAAAAAAATAATCTATTGCAACGAGATTTTCAAAATAAATGGTTGCAATATATGGAATTTATTGCAACAAAAATCTAGTGTAGCATAAATCTATTACCTCGGAGTTTATTACAACAGCTTGCATCGACTTTTTGGTCGTTGCAATAACACCTATTTAAAAACTAGAATGGCTGCAGTGGCATCAAACACTACATGGTATTTGAAACATGATGATCAAGTAGATGTTTGTCTTCCATATCATGACCATCACAAGGAGAAAAAACGAAGATGTGATTGTAAATACAAATGCCACTGCAATTCCTGTTGGAAGAATATCAAGAAAAAAAGTTGGAAAGACTTGCACATGTAGAATTCAAAAGGAAGTTAACAGAAAATGTTTTCATTCTTCACAACACAACATAGTAAAATAACATATTGATACAAAGAATACAACTTTAAGTGTTCGTTTGAAAGAACTGTATGATGGAATTAAGTTGTTTATTATGTTTATTTAGCTTATGTACAACGTTTTGAAGCAACTTTTTCCTAACTTAATTTTAGAACCTAAAAAGTCAATGAAAATAAACTCTCATAAACAAGCACAAAAGACATTTTTTTGACTACTTTAACTTCATTTTAGGACACTTCATTGCTTTGAAACATCATCATCATCATGGGAGAGGATTTTGAATAAGGTTCTCTCCAGATAATGCATGACGCTAAGCCACAAGACTCTTAATATTTTTATGGCTTTTGAGTTTTGACAAGTCTTAATTTATATCAACATCCAAATAAATCCAAAAAATTGTACAATTGTCTTTTACTACCTCTCAGAATTCTAAAATTATATTAAAAAATAAAGAAAAGTTTGAGGTGATTTACCATAAGCATTCCCTATCTTCAATGTATTTTTGAAGCCAAGAGTGACACCCACACAAGCCAGCATTAGAAGGGTGTTGATCTCTGGTACATAAACTTGCCCTTTGTATTTAGCGGATGTGTGCACTACCTTAACCCGTGGGAAACACCCAAGGGCCAAAGATTGTTGGATGATGGAGAAAAAAGCAGAGATTAACGACTGACTAGCAATGATGGCTGCCATTACAGCCACAATAAACATTGGCCAGTACAATGGTTCTGCATAAGAGAGTCATGAAAACAAAGATACCACCTCAATATCAATGATAGCAAGAGGAAAAAAAACCATATTATAAGGAATAGTAAACGTACTTGGAACAGAACTATAGAAGGCATTGCTAGCATCCTAATCGTGTTTCCAGAGATATGAAGCTTGACCAAAGTAGGCAAGAACAATCGAGGGAAAAACTATAGTGCATGAGCTTATCAAAATTGAATGAACACTGAAGTGACCAAGATCTGCAAACAATGCTTCAGAACCTGACATTGTTTGACCAAGATCACCACATAAGTAGCAGCTATAGGATTAATCCTAAACAAATAAGCAAAACTAATATTTTTTTAGTTTACAATAGTAAAAAAGAGCATGAGGTTTAGGCAAATTTCAAACGGATCCATTATACTCTTGGTTTAGTGCTGTTGGTTCTTAAGATATCAAGAATGACAAAATTGATCCCTTCATCACTTCTGTCAGTTGTGACAATGAGACCAATGTTCCTCAGTAGTCAATAACATTAATTTAAAAGTGCAAAGAGACCTGTTTGAACTTAACTTAAACCTCCAATGAGTCTGTTTTGCATATTTCCATAAATTTATTGGTTTATGAAACTTCAAACAATACTTAAGACAACAATCATCTGTTAGGACTATTCAAAGTAAGTTCATAGTCTTGGACAAGACATTTGTAGAAAATTCAAAGCATGTTCTTAATAAAGGAAACCATTATTTGCAGTGAAAGCGCAATCAGAGATTTGAGATGGATTGATAATGAAGCTAAACTTAACCATTTTACTAGGAGCATTGTGCTTAGATCATCAAGGATTTTTTCTATTCAAAATTTACTATGATTTTAGAAATAATTCCAATCTCTACCGTAAATTGAATGTTTCTAAAGCTGAAACCTAAGATAGTAGCTATGCAATAGCCTAAGTCCATCGCTACATCTCATTTCTGTACATTCAAAGTGCTTAAACAATGAGATGAGATTATGATACACACCTGTTAGGCATAGGATGACGCCTCCAAGAGAAATCCATGCATTCTTCTTATTCCTAATGAAATAGTCAACAATATACATTGGATTGATTGCCTTGATAACCCTTGAATCATGCTTCACAAAGTTGTACATGCCAATAGTTTTGATGAAAAGAAACCAAATTGTTAGTACTGGAGCAAAACTTTAGCCAATTTTATCTATCCCAAACCTCTTAACTTGGAACTAAATAATCAAGATTCCTACTGAAATCCACATGATCGTATTATCAGTAAGCGCACTAGTAACTTCCTTAACTCCCCCCCATTGCTGACAATATTACACCAAGGAGGAAATCATAGTGTAAATTATTATTTAGAATATTAGATACAAAGAGTTCATGAAATGTGAAGTTATAAATAATTGTAACTAAGCTATATGAATTGAATAAACAGCTTAATTTTTACACCATCTTAACCAACAATAAAGAGATAAGTAGGACTCAGGCATATCACCATCTTAACCAACAATAAAGAGATAAGTAGGACTCAGGCATATCACTCTATTGTACCTAATATGCATGATGTGAGGATGCCATCTCTCCAATCACCATGGAGGTGCCAAGTGTGGTCATGAACAAGATGAAATACTTTAGTATTTGGTTACTCTCAAGCATAGATTTGATAAAGGATGCTCTCTTCAGCCATCGGTTTGGCACATCTAGTCGGTAGTTAGACACTTTTTTGTCTTCAGCCTACTGGTTGGGCGTCAAGCTGACCTTAGCATAGCGGCATATGAGAGAATATAGAGCGAAAGTTCCTCCTGCAACAATACAATTTCCATTATAAAATAACGAATAGTTTGATGACAATGTATTCCTTGATAGCAATTCAATATGTAACATATCAACACCATTCGAAATTCAAAGCATTATTATTGACACACTAATATAGTATAACCCAATGTCATTTTTATTTTGTGTGCAAGTGTTATCATCAGGAAATATTAATTTCTTTCTAATTATCATCTAGCAATAAAAATGAAAATCCAAGAACTACAATAACTAATCTATTAAAACAAATTGCTAAGCATGAGAGAAGATTATCAATTACCATCGCCGTTATCATTGGCTGTCAACACAATGAAAACATACTTGATCAAAGTAATTAACATGAGTGAGTAAAAGATTAGAGACAACACACCAAGTATATCGTCATTGTGCTTAATCCCAGTAGGAAAAATGTCTGGTAACACATACAAAGGCGATGTGCACAAATCACCATACACAACCCCAATGCTCTGAAATGCTAGCTTCATTATGCTTCCCCAATCCAAGGCCTGCGCTCAAACACTTCAAATAAATAAATGATTTATTTATTTTTAAATTAAAAAAACATTTTTTTAATTAAAAAAAAAAACCTATTGCAATGAGATTTTCAAAGTAAATCGTTGCAATATATGGAATTTTGCAACGAAAATCTAGTGTTGCATAAACTTATTGCTTTTTTTTTTTTTAAAAAAAAAACCCATTGCAACGAGATTTTCAATGTAAATCGTTGCAATATATGGAATTTATTGCAACAAAAATCTAGTGTTGCATAAATCTATTACCTCGGAGTTTATTACAACAACTTGCATCAACTTTTTTGTCGTTGCAATAACACCTATTACAACGACATTAATTGTTATTGCAACGAATTTTTTCGTTATATTAAGTCTTTTTTCTTGTAGTGTATTGTAAGAATAATAAAATTTGAGAGAGAGAAATAAAATACCTGAGAAGATCTAGGGACTTGATTGGAGGTGAATCTATCAGCCTCCAAATTGAAAGAGTCAAGTCTAACAAGGTTTTTCCTAGAAAGTTTTCTACATTTGAAACCGTTGTTAGTCCCATGAATTGATCAACTTCATGTTCATGTTCTTCTTCTTTTACATTATTTTCTTCTTTTGACCTTTGTTAGGTTCTAAGACTTTAGATTTAAATGTATTAGAATTTCATTTTGTAATGTTGGCAAACCACGATCAAAATGTTTAGTCTTGTTTTAGACTTGCTCAAAGTATGTTTATGTGTAAAGTTGGAATCGAGTGTACTGTAGGATTTACTGTATAAATCTGCCTAACTTGATCGATCGAGAATTAGACTCGATCGATCGAAACTCGTGCAGATTATTTTTCTGCAAAATTTTCCAACTTAGCCCAAGCCCGTTTGACGTGTAGAGTTTTATGTTTTGCTTTAAGTATAAAAGGAAAAACCCTAACCACATTTTATAGTTGTTGTTTATGCTGTGTATGTGAATCTCTTGTGAGATCTAGAGGTGTTTGCCTTCATATATACTTAGGGTTATCAAGAATCAAGATTATGTCAAGAACATAATGATTAGATCGGTTGTTGCATATAGAGCTTAAAGATACACAAGCGGGAGTGCTTGTACTTGCTGTGAATCTAAGAAAAAAGTAGTCCGTGGACTCGGAGCTGTTATGTGGTCGTGGTAGTAAAGTTTCCTACTCGAGGTAGCAATAGGATGTTAGTGGTCTAAGTCGCTATTATGTAAATTTCAATTCTTTCATAATGGATCTGTTTTAACTTGAGGATAGCTAGATTAAATCCTCCCCAAGTTTTTTACTGGTTTAGTTTTCCTGAGTTATCATATCGTTGTGTTATTTATTTTCTGCACTTTACAATGATATGATATATTTGTGTTAACCTAGATTTGAATAATTTAACTAAGTAATCACTTGGCTAATTGAATAAACTTCAATTCTTTCATAATGGATCTATTTTACCTTGAGAATAGCTAGATTAAATCCTCCCCAAGTTTTTTATTGGTTTGGTTTTCCTGAGTTATCATATCGTTGTGTTATTTATTTTTTGCACTTTACAATGATATGATATATTTGTGTTAACCTAGATTTGAATAATTTAACTAAGTAATCACTTGGCTAATTGACTAGGTTAATCTGGTTGTGTTTTAAAGGGTCTAAAAACGTACAACCTTTTTTCTATGAAGTCACTATCCTTCATCCCAGTCGAAAACACAATATTCTGACCTATCTAAAGCTTTAGGACACAGGACTTTTGATGGAAATGAGAAAGCTCTCAAAGCAAGTTTATTTATGGGCTCAAAAATCCTCCAAGTAATAGCTTATTAATTGATAATTCTATTGCAATTTAGTGATATTTTTTGCTTTTCTCTTTAATCATAATTTCTGTAACTATCAAATTCTTATAAAGAAAAATAGCAACCTTGTTAGATATTTAAATTTTGCACTAGCCTATATGGTAGAGATTTAATTCTGTATGTAGTCTAATATTTGTTACAGTAAATAAAACAATATTATGATTTCCAAAAGCGACTCATTTCTTGTATTCTACTTTAATTGTTTACTTAAATGCAAGGGGTTGAGAAGTTATGGATAGTAGTTTTTATATGGCAAGCATGGTATATATATATATATATATATATATATATATATATATATATTATATCAAGTTGTGCTCCACCAATTGTAAAATGCCATAGGTCCAACTTTTATGGGCAGACAATTTTTATTCCTTTTTCTCAATTTCTCTTTATTTATCAGATGGATTGATAGTGGGAAAGAGGGGGTGAGATTTGAATCATATGCATATGACACCATAACAAATGTCATTATTATTGAACTATAACTTTGTTCAATATTTAATGTTTTACTTTATACTAAACTAATTGTATAATGATATTTTTCTCAACCAAAAAAGAATAAAAATTGCATAATGATATGTATCCGATTTTTTTTTTTTTTTTTTTCATTTTATACTTTGTTTATTTTATGAAGAAAGAAAAAATAGTATGCAACAAGTTTATTATATAAAGTGGAGTAAAAATTAAATTTTTAAAAAAAGTGGAACATGAAAAATTGGATAGAGAATTTTCATTCTACAATTGACTAGTCATGATAATACAAATTATTTGTATTACTTTTTGTATTTCACTTTATTTAAAAAAAAAAAAATTGTATTCCACATCGTACTCCATTTACAACTTTATCATGTATTCTTTTTACTTCCCTTATAAAATAATTGAATTTTAAAATTTAAAAAAATAAACACATGACATACCCAAATTGATACAATATAAAGTAAAACATAAAAAATGGCAAGGTAAATTTGTATTCAGTCCCACATACATGGTTTCACTCAAAATTTTTAATTACACCTTGGCACTTTGCTTCCTCATTTTCACCATGCTATTCTTTTTTTCTTGTGCATTTAGATACGTTTATCTTTTTATTAAAACTCTCTCAAAAAATGGGAAAAAAAAAGAAAAAAAAAAAAGATACATTTATTTTCATATATAAAAGGGCCGAGAAAAAGGGCCCTATGGCCTTTTAAAAAAAATCCCCCCTCCTACTATATTTGTTAATAAAAAATTTAAAATTTTGTTTAAATTTTACTCAATTAACACCCACATATTTTATATAAAAAAATATTAATTTTTTGTTTTTGCATATTTACCTCATATATGAATGGAATTTTCATCCTTTTTCTTAAAAAAAAAAAAATCGACCACCTCATTTTTTTTTATATAAAAAAAAAAGTTTAAAAGCTCAGGAGCATTAATGTCTAATCTTTTTCCTGATAATATTCACTTTTATTCTACCATATATAACTCATTAATTTCATGAGTTTTTAAAGCATGTGTTCATGAAAATATATGAGTAATACTACAGACACAAACTATTTTACAACATTATTACAAACTGCTAATGTGGCTTTAGAATTTTCCAAATAGTTATTATAAGTAAAAATGTGATGTTAGTGATGGATCGATCCATGTCAGAACGAGTAAGAATTTGCCACATCAGCAGTTTATAAAAATGTTGTGAAATAGTTTGTGTTTGTAGCATTAATCAAAATATATAAGTATTAATGGGCCTCTTTATATATATATATATATATATATATATATATATATATATATTTTAATGTATTAATACTCATTTAAAATTAATTAAATCGTACTACTACTCATTTAAAGTATTAATATCTCACTAGCTACGTCATTCTATGACTATCTTCTGTCTTGAGACTACGCATGTAATCAGTGTCTTCCTGTCTTGAGACTGTGCATGTAACCAGTTTCCTCCTAGTACTCCCAGTGACCATCTTTTAATGGACAACAACATCAACGTCAAAGAGTATGGATGGACTGACAGTAGTGACTCCAATTTCAGTATTGATTTGTTTGAAGAAGAAATGGAGCCTGATCTACTATCAAGTGATGAAGATGAGGTGCCTTTTGCAAGGCATGGTCCTTTGGTTATACCTGATGCAGAGGATGTTGCAAGTCAAAGGGAATTATGGAACTTTTGTGCCATTGGGTTTATAATGGACTACAGAAAATTCTCTGTTCATCGTTTACAACACATTATCAACCATGTATGGCGGATCATAGGGAATGTAACAATTGTTGGTAGGGATTCTTACTTCTACATTTTACATTTTGAGTTTCTGGAGGATCTTCACCACATCTGCCATGAAGGACCTTAGGCTGTGGATGGTGCCCTTTTGGTGGTAGAAAGGTGGAGACCTAATCTAATATTAGGGAATTTGCAAATTAACTTCATTTCCATGTGGGTTCAGTTTCACGGATTGCCTTTAGAGTACCAACACCCTGAGTTAGTGGAGAGAATGGGGTAGATGATGGGCATAGTGGAGCGTGTGGATTGGGAAGATACTCTTCCTAGGAATATTCGTTTCATGAGGATCAAGGTTCGTATTGATCCGTGGCTACCATTGATTGTTGGGTTCATGCTCCGTTTGGATGATGGGTCAAGGGTCTTGATACAGTGTCGTTATGAGCGTCTCCACAAGTTATGTACGAGATGTGGGCTAATCAGGCATACAAGGGGGCATTGCTCTCATAGTTTGGATGATGTGGAGGTAGTGTTGTTTAGACAGAGGCTTCGAATACAAGAACTATATCAAGTCCAGTACAGGTTTGATGGGCTTCAACCTCAGTTCACAAATGAACTTCGTGCTTTTCATAATCATCGGAGAAGATGGACTACTCAAGTTCGTTTTGGACAGGTAACCTAAAACCCTCATCAAGCTTATAATCATCATCTCTTTAATGAATACCCTGATCCCAGTACACCTAGCACATCCCATTTCCAACATGCAACCAATTTACCATCTAATCTGATTCAAGCCAATCCCACTTCCATCATACAGACAACAATTAACGTACTAAACCTTAACATCATGGACCAAAATATCCAACCCTCTCAGAATATACCTATTGAACCACCCATTATACCCCAAACCCCTGTTAACTCCCCTGCCACAATGGAATCCAACCAAGAGCATTTAAATGACATTCTGGGTAACCATAATACCCCTGTTGACACCAACATACCACCCATCTCAAACAGAACATCTTGGCAACCACCTACAAATTCTAATTTACAATGGGCTTGGACAACTTCTAACATACCATCCTTTTGGAGTTGACAAGTCATTTGTGCTAAACAACCCACACATGAAACTGGGCGGTGAAAAGATACTTGTTCTCGGCGTTTGTCAACACTTTGCTCACCCTCTTTTGAGCAACAAAGTGTTCTCCTTTTAAGTTGTCCCGTCTTTGCTTGCTTTACAAATTGTTTCCTTACACTAAAGCCAATCTGTTGAGCATATTCTTTGTAAAATTCATAAGCGCTATCATCACAATCAAACTTCATGCCAACTTTTGGTACTTCTACATTTTGCTTGTCATGTCTACTTGGAGACTCGGAGTGTTTGATCTGCTTGGACTTCCATGAGTAGGTTCTACTTAATCCTCCTCATGTTGATCAACTATGACAACACTCAATTCATTTTCCAATACAAAGCTTTGGTTAGAATCCATTATCTATAGTCAAGATGGCACATTCAATATTCAGAACCCAATCAAGAAAAGAAAAGAAAAGAAAAAGTACTGATCTCTCCCTCTTATAAATTTCCCCTAGCATCAATATATTTTCAACAGCTAGGAAGCTTCATTGTTACAGTTCCCAGCTTTCTAGAAACTACTTTTCAGGATCCTCAAAAAGATGACTAGCTCAACAAATAAGGAAAAAAAAAAAAACATTCAGCCTAACCAAACCTTGTGATGATTCACCTCTCCAAACTCAGTGAAACAAGCACTAGGCCTTTACCAACAGTTTGGAATTTGGACCAGTTCCAATTTTGGATCTGATTTGGAGAAAGTTTCAATACCAAAGAGTGTAATTGGATCAAGTAACTCACTCAACAAGTGAAACATTACACACAATATGAGCACTCCACAACTGCTTCATCTCATTCGTTGGCTCATATTTATCATCATATGTTCACTAGTCATTCTGGAAAATCCATTTTTTCCTTGTATAACTGCAACAACTCAGAAGCTTCCTCCTTATTAGGCAACACAAACCTCTGCAAAAACAACTCCTCCACATACTCAAACGCCGTAGGCAAGTAAAAATTCTTCTTAACCAAACCTTTAGACTGCAAAAATTGAATCGCCGAAGCCCTTGGAATAAGTCGCTTCTCCAAGCTCAAACTAATAAGTGTAGGGCGTTTGACAATAAGGGAAGCCTCCAAACCCATCTTGTTGACCAAAAAATCCATCACCCTCATAATCTTATCCTCAGATGCCCTGAAACAGCAGGGGTTCTTTGCAAAAGCTACAAGAATCTCATCCTCAGACAAACCCCATCTCTTATAAGCGTTGACCTTCCTCTCCCATGTGGATTTATTCATTCCTCTAATTGCTAAAACAGCCTGAACAAAACTTACCCTCAGAGGATTGATTCCCATTTCCTTGACTTCCTCTACAATCTCTTTGAATCGAACTTGATCTGTCGTAATAACTCTCGGCCAATTTTTAATCAGGGTACATATATCTGATTCATGAACTCCATTTTCTCTCAGAAGATTGACATTAGGAACTACATGAGTGTCTTTATCAACAAGAATAGCCGAGAAACGTCTTACAGCAATAACAGTTTTTTCATCAGTTCCAAGCAAATTCTTAAAGAAGTCAAAAGAAGGGATTATTTGGTTTTTCAAGCTTCGTTTCAACAAGTGTGGATTTCTAGTTAAGATCATAACAATGTCAGAGCTTGTAAAGCCTTTGTATTGGAAAAACTCCAATTTGGGCGAAAGGGTCTTTTGAGGATTTGATAGCAGCAGTGGAGGGTGTCTTCTGATGATGCTTGAGATTTGGGTTTGTGAGAAACCATGGTGCTTGAAAAAGCTAATGACCAAGTCTGCTTTATTTGGGGTTTCAAAGTTAACACGTTTGGAGGCTGATATAGCACCTTCCCGTGAGAACCCACATGTGTTTATGAGGTATGAGACTGTGAATGAGTGTTGATTTGAAGTGCTTGAAATG
>JAPQVW010000682.1:0-20304 GCA_028535905.1 Quercus berberidifolia | reverse complement strand
TTTCACTTATAAATTAAAATTTCAAAATAAAAATTATATTGTAAGGACACGATTTGTAACGACCCAACACGATACTGGGTTCGCACGTAAATAGGCCCAAACAATATGATTTGTAGAGCGTGGGTGTAAAGAATTAGGTTAACTTTCGTATAATAAAAAGATTCACCCTCACGTATATTGAAAGCCCAGAGCTGGCACAGTGATCGTTTTCTTTGGTAATCGATACAGTACTTTTTCTCTTTTCGTTCTTCTTCTTTTCTCTCTGTTTTCTTCTTTTCTTTTCTGTTCCGATTCCCACTTGCATGTTCTTCTTTTAGTTTATATACCACCCTTTGTGTTCCATCCTCACCACACACGTGTAGGTTGGGTTCGGAGGATTTCTTTCTGTCCTATCTAGCACCTCCTGGAACTTCCTATGGGCAGCTGTAAGGCTGCCTCCTTACTGTTCAGGTATCACCTCCACATTAATGCGGCCAGAGAGTTGGTTGAGAGGTCATTAATGCGGAGGCAGCTGTAGTTATAGATATTTGTTTGTCTTTTCCCTTTTACCCTTGGTCTGTTATCCTATCTTCAATGGTGACATAATTCTAAGGTCCGGTTGCAACAAGACCGCATCCTGATCGTCCTCGGACGCATACTGCCGAGGCGTATGGCGTCCTCGGACGAATACAGAACTCTACCCTCGTGATATTGACTACCACCCCCCTCGGTAATTGCCTTATGACCTGACTTGGCCTCCTCGGACAGATATGCATCCTCAGATGGGCCACAGGCCCAACGATCCTGACCTTAATGGGCCTATTGATCGAATGGCCCCCACATATATATATATATATATATATATATATATATATATAATAAAAAAAAATTGTTACAAAATAGGACCACTAAAAAAAGCCTCACTTATAAATTAAATTTTCAAAATAAAAATTATATATATAAAATAAAAACATTTTTTTTTTTGGCTACAAAATAGGACCACTAAAAAAGGAAAAGCCTCATCGCATATGCGAAGCGCATGTGATGAGGCTAGTATATATGTAAAAGAGGATTCTCCTTTTTAAACTAGACTTTTATATGGTTCAAAAATACCTTCATTAATGAATGGTAACTTCATTTAGAAATAGAGTTATAAATGTCAAATAAGAAATTTCATTTGAATTCCAAAAGAAAACTCCTAAAATTTAGGTTTTTTTTTTTTTTTCTTTAACTTTCAAAACAGAAATTACAGCTATCACTTATCTCTAAAGTTTATCATTTTTATTTTTTTAAATTAAAAATATATATTTCTAAATTATAATAGATGCAAATTATTAACGTTTACCCCAAAAAATAGAAGAACCTCTAATCACGCACAACGTGCATGCTTAGAGGCTAGTATATAAATAAAAGATAAAGAGATTAAAGAAATTTAATATTAGAAAAAATATATATTATGAAAAGAAAAATACACAATGTAAAAATAATAACTTCAATAATGTCGAAGGAAACACACCTCTTTGAAAAGAAAGATGATGATGAAGTGAGAAAAAATGTAGAGATCAAAGGAACTGTGGAAAAAAAAAATTAATAATCTCCATAATGTCAAATGAAACAAAAATTTTAAAATTGGAAATCGTGATAATTAAAATAAGCAGAAAATTGAGACAATATAAAAGCCTATGCAAAGAAACTAGAAAAAAGACATGTGAGATATTTTAAATAGAGATAGTTTGTGCTAATTTTTAGGAAAAAGATGTGCGTGAGATATACTCACTAGTGTTATGCCTATGTGATTCACAGTTTAATCAAGAATCATATGTAACTTAAACAAAAAATAACAACTAAGTTTTTGTATTTATCTAAAAATTGATAGAGATGTATAAAAAAAGTAGATAAGAATAATTATAATTTTGGGTCTATCCAATAGGTGTTTTAAAAAATATAATTAAAGGTTGATATTAGTAGTTGTATACATGTGCTATAAGGTGTTTTAAAAATCAAAATCCGATAGGTCGAGAGGAATCGGACAGGAATCGAAATGTACATGAAGAAAGGTTTGACAAGTTGAAAGGAATTGGGAAGAAATCGAGGAGACCCAAGAAACTTAACATACAATTACATGTTCCAAATTTAACAATGTTTCGCTTATGGTGTGTGCAACTAGTAAGTGTATGAGATACTTACAAGGTGATATGTAGATAGAAAATAAGCACAATTTCTACATTATTTATCACATAAGTTTCAAAGTGACTATTGTCAATGCCCGGCCTCGATTTGAATGGTGGTGGAAAGACCGCCGCTGTCGTCATGGGCCCTTATTCAACCACCAGTCGTGGCGACAGCTCCAGAACACACGAGGCCTCGTTAGAGGACCCATCTCGATTTATGATGGTGTGTGTTCGCATGGAGCTTCGGGTGCTCTCTCTCTCTCGATGGAGGAAGGTAGGTCTACCTTTGGCGTAATGGCAAGAGTCTGGGCCAAATTTTAGGTGATTACCAAAGGTGAGTGGAGTTGCCACCAATCATTGGGTTTTTCTAAAGTGTGATTGGACACCTTTTTCTAGTTGATTTTATTACCAATCCTAGGTTAAGAAAAAGGTCATTTTTCCTAATCTAATGTGGATGGCAAAAAATATTGATTCTTAGGTCCAGAAGTTTGGTTACATATGGGGAAGATGTTAGGCACCCCACAATGTTTGTCTAAGGACAGTCCTTTGTTTTGATAAAACCTTAATTTTTGAAAATTGGTAGTAAAAACATGATTTTGGAATTGGTTTTCAGGGCTTTGCGTGCATGGGGGGGCTTTGAGGTTTGGCTTTTGAATGGGTGTGGTCCCAATCTATGCTTTCCTAAGGCATTCGAGCAAAGTGCTAGATTTCTACGGCAAAAATCCGATGACATGTCACCTTACTTTCATGGTGGAAATTAGGCATCGCTTGACTTAGGTGACACGGACTGTGACAATCACATCGGAAGAGGGGAGCAAGTATATGTACATACATACATCATGCACAATACAAGCACACAAAGCAAGAAAGTAAATGCCTAAATCGCTAAAGCATAGCCCAAAATATAAGTGCAGGAAAATAAACAGGAGTTGCCATACTTTAGAAATGGGGACGAATGGTACACAACATGATATACCTAATATAAACCATCTAAGGAAGAAAGGGAGGAGGAAGGAAGGGGTTTAAAAGAGTACATAACCAAAGGGAAAGGCTAAACTCCTAAACCTGTTGACAGTAGCCGCTTGGCTCATGCTTACACCTGTGCCCTTTTGCTTGCGCCTGGGAGACTATGCCCTAGCTCCATGCGTCCTCGCTCCATGTGTGTACATGCAAAGGCAAAGACAAGAAGCCAACAAACAAGAAATGGAAGGAAAAGATGCAAAGTGCTTATAAAAAGAGGCATAAAGTAGATAAGCGTGATAGACATGGCAAGCATAGAAACAAGGATGCGAGCAAACAAACGAGCATGCAAACAAGCAAGACAAGCAAAAAGGCAAACAAGTAAGAAAGCAAACAAAAGGTAAACAAGCAAGAAAGCAAACAAAAGGTGGTGTCTGCAAAGGATAAATGTAGGTTTGGATTGAATATCCATAGTTTCATTGTGTTAAAGCATGGATGACATACTAACAAGCAAGACTCATGCATGGACATGTAAGCAAGCGTGTATAGATGTGGATAAAGCCAACAGGTGGCACAAATAAGCATGGTAAGCATATCATCGCATGGAGCGGAAAAGGAGAAAGGTATGCACAAAGCAACCTGGCATCCGGAGATGCCTCCCAAATGGTTACATCCAAACAAGGCCTCATGGGCGTCGGACATAACCACACAACCACAAACTTGCAAAGGGTTTCAAACATGGCAAAGCCTAGAATAAGAGAGGCTAACACAAGCATAAAGCATAGAAGTAAGCAAGCATAAACATGCAAATAGGGTGATCCAAACCCTTTGATATGGGCCAAGGTATATGGAAGATGACAAAGACCATAGGGTCTAGATCAGATATGAACTAATAGGCCAAAAACACAAGAAAGAAAGATAAAGAGACAAAAGGGCTACAATAGCACATGGCATGATAAATATAGTCTAGTCTAGGCACACACATGGCATGGAACGCACAAGCACATGGAAAATAACATGAAACATGTAGAGCATAGATCCAAGCACACAAGCACGTGGAAACCTAGAAACGTGCATGTAAACATGTAGAAATAAGCAAGGCATAACCATAGACATGATAGGACATGGATCCAAGCATATAGACATGTATGAACATGGATCTAAGTATAAAACATGGCAAAGAGCACATAAACACATAGATTCGAGTAAAGCACGACAAGCATGTGAGCACATAACCCTAGCATCAACATAAAGCAAAAAGAGGAACGAAACAAAGGGAAGCATGGCATAAAACCCTAAGCACATAGATCTAAACATAGCATGTAAGGATGTAGATCTAAGTATAAAACATGGCATAAGACATAACAACAAAAAAATCTAAGCTAGAAACACACATAAAGCAAGAAACATGCTAAAGAAAGCAATAAATCATGTTATTCAAGTAAAAATAGCAAGATAAATGCTAGAAAGAGATTTAGAAGGTTAGGGGTGTGGATGATAGCTAAAAAGGCTACGTCTACACCCCTAAACCCCAAATCCAAAGCATAGAACCAAGGAAAGGAAAATTGGGTATAAGAATAATACCTTGTATTTTTGGTGAAGAGGGAAGAATCAAGAAGCTTTGATGTGTTTTTTGGGTTTTTGTGTGTGTGTGTGTGTGTGTGTGTGTGTGTGTGTGTGTGTGGAAGAGAGAAAATACGTGTAGAGAAGTTGGGCAGAGAGTAAAATTCAGCAAAATGTCTCTCCCTTTGGTCTGAGGGGTGCCTAGGGCTATTTATAGCCCCAACACGCTTTACGAGACGGCGGCCCTCCAAGGGCTACCAACCTCAAAGGGCCTAAACAAGGGTTGATCTAGATACCCCTGGAAAGATCTTGGGTTCATGTTTCTGAAAAGGTATGGATCTTGAAAATCCAACGGTCGGATCAAAAGTTATGGCTCTCGGAAGTTTGTGGTGCATCGATCGATGCGTCACCTACTTTTCGTGATATCTTGGTCATTCTAACTCCGATTTCAACCCATGAATAGTCGTTGGAATGAGAATTTGATAATCTCTGCAATGGCATTGGTTTCAACCTGTCATGATAGCCAGATCAAAATTAAGGTTTTTGGGCTCACCCAAGATCGACTTTAGGTCGAACTTGGTCAAAGTTGTCAAAATTCTCCGAGAATCTCAGGTTGATGTAAAATTATGAAAAATGTTGTTTTGTGAGGGTTTTGATCTCGTTTGACCTTCAGTCAAACCTAGGGTTGACCAAGGTTATTTTGGTTATTTTAGCTAAAAAAAGGTACTTCGTGTGCTTTGGTGCCTGAATGGGTCACACCACATTGTTCTGGATGCTTTCGTGGACCCATGGAGAGAAAATGATATTTTTGGACTTTTTGGGGTCCGGCATGCAAATCGAGGTCAGAAAAAATACAGTATCAACAACTATCACCTGAACGAATACAAATATATTGTCTTTTCTCAAGTAATTAATCCCTCAAAACCAACAAAGCCAGTGTAAGCAGAGCTGACCTCCCTTGATCAATCCCAATTTGTAATATATATATAAGAGATATTCAAAGCAATCAAGTTCAACAAGTCTACCACACAACTACCAATTTAACAAATAAAGAAACATAATTGAACACCCCCTTCACAACCCCACCACCACCATTAAAACCAGCCCTACCAGTTTGGTTCAACAAGGATCCCATCAACCACAAGAACAACTAAACTCACTTCAGCATCAATAAAGTTTAGAATTTTTAATGTTAGTGGATGTATCAATCACTATGTATTCTATGCAATTTATTTTCAAAAGAAAATAATAGGAGAGAGAGAGAGAGAAAGAGAGAGAGTTTCACTATAAAACTAATACAATTTAGAGAAAACCCAAGTACCCTCCGCCATCTACTAGATTGGAACCAAGAAACTATTTCTCCTTTATCATTGTTTTTTCTCTTTTCATGAAAGTGAGTGTTCTCTGATTCTGTACCAAATAAGAGAGTAATTACTACTGGTCCAATGATAGCAGTTTGTCTCTATTGATATGGTCCCACATTTAACTCCAAAATTAAGAAATAAAACTCTCTAAAAATAAATAATTTAGGATACATGGTGCAAAATTGGACTTCAATTATAGAATATAATTGGATTTTCTCTAAACTTTACCTATATATATATATATATAGAGAGAGAGAGAGAGAGAGAGAGAGAGAGAGAGATAGAGATAAGTAATGAATAATTTCTACTGTAGAGATTGTCTAATGTACAAACAATCTATTTATGCATCAAAAGCTATGAAGAAAAATATTACATGTTTCCATAAACTATCACTTCTAGAAGTATCATTAATCAAAGATTAACATGAATTACAATTCAAAATAATCCTGTGTCCTAAATACTAAGCTTCAATCTTTTCCCACCAATTGTTTGTGAGCAGCTTAATCTTAAAATCCACAACTGGAAATGATTAAAACAATAATGAAAGTTCATCTCACTTATGAATTTCAAAACAATGTGTAATTCTTATCTGATATAAAAGGAAAAAAAAAATGGGGAGTTGTAATTTTTTTTTTTTTTTTTTTGAGAAACAGTTGTAATTGCTTTCAAGAAACAAACAAAGTTTCTATGATAGCCTCAAATTAGCATTTTGGGACATTTTTCATTGCAATAAACAATACTTATTATAGTAATTTCTACACAGTGACCAAATAATATGTTGTTGTTGTGCATGCCATAACGTTTGTTATCATCCGCAATAATGTACACAAAATTATCAGCATGATTTAGCAATAGCCCAATTACATTTTCCACCAAAAATAAAATAAAAGGAAAAATCAAAATCAAATTCAGCTATCCCCAAAAAATATAAAATCAAAACTGATAATTTAAACTCCAAGCAACCATATCAATTCTAGCTCTGTTTGTAGGAAAAGGAAAAGGGAAAAGTACTTTTGAGTCTTACATTTACCTTTCTTCCAAATTTGAAATAACCCAAATATATTAAGCTAAGATATATAAGAATCTTGTTTCTCAATCCCCAAAATAATTAAAAATAAGAAAAAGGGAAAAGTACTTTTGAGTCTTACTTCTTTGCCCTTCTATTGATAGAAACACAATATTAGCTCTGTTTTTTTTTTTTTTTTTTTTTTTTCAATATTTCTAATTTTGAATCCATTAAAGTTTCAAATGAAAGACATAAACCTAAAACTAAAAAACTGACCTCAGTATGAGATAGTGAAAGAGCTGAGTGAGAGGTCACCAACAAGAGTCTTCTGCCGCCGATGGAGTGAGGGTTTGGAGTTTGTATGTTTGGGTGTGAAGGAGAATGAGAGTGTGTTCTAGTAAGTGAGAGTGAGAAGTGAAAGTGACAAATAAAGTCATCTTTTGTGTTTTTAGTGCCGTGCAACCCAAGCCATACTCGAGTTGTAGAAACTCGGGTACCACAACACAATACTCGACTTCCTAGGACTCGAGTACCAAGTGGCATTTTTTAATCCAAATGCCAGGTCAGCCTATGCCACGGTGGCAGAACATCTAGGAACTCAAGTTTCATAAACTTGAGTACCATTTAGAACTCAAGTTTGTCAAACTTGAGTACAAGAAAAGTGGTGGATTGCTAGTTAGTTCCGAAACAATGCTAAATTGCTATAAATTTTGCAAAATGGTGGTATTTGGCCATTTTCATCATATAACTCCCACATCTCCTAGAAAACATGCTTGCAACCATGCAATTTTTTTCTTTTTTTCTTTTGCTTTTTCTTTTTCTTTTGAAGCATTTTTTTTTTACTTTTTTTTTTTTTTTTCATTTTACGTTTTTCTTGTTTTAACTAATGTACAATAACATCTTAAGTATTTTGTTGTGCAAGTACTACACCTTACCGAGCATGGTTTTTATGATTTGCACACAAGTGTTCATAATTGATGAGTAACAACAGTGAGATGGTTATTTATGCCTTTCTCCTAAGATTTTTTAGTTTTTACAATCAAAAGAATGTGACTTCAAAATCAAGAGCATGTGATTAAAAACCATAAACAACTCACACAATATAAACACTACATATCACAAACTAGCATAGTGCAAAAAAATAAAGCTCATCAAAGCTAAATAAGGTACATAATCATGAGATGTAAATTTCATAGGCCAACCTCAAATACACATCTTGAAGATGTATAATACAAAGACCTTTTTTTATCTAAAAAAAAAAAACTAAAAAACAACCCTAGAATGCAATGTATGAATGTTATGCAAATGCAAACCTAAAGAAAAACAATGTTGATCACAAGAGATAGAAAGAATTAACACAAGAACCATGTCAGACAGACTCACTAAGGCTAAGTCTTTTGCATCCATACCTTTTTAGATGCAAACTTGGAGTTGGGATTTCTATTAGAATTTACCCCAATTTTAGCTCCAGTATTGGTATAAAGATTAAGAACTTTTACCAACTCATGTATTAGTGCCATAGGATCTTATGCTTTTGGCACTGGCACTTTTTGTTTGGAAGCTTGGTTTAAAGCTTGCAACTTAAAGCAATTCAGTCTAGTATGCCCAACTCCACCACAAAGTGACAAAACCACTAGGATTTGTGGTTTTTCTTGCTTTCAGATTGATTGGGATTCTTAGGTTTAGAATCACTTAGATCTACCCTAGTTCTTCTAGAAGCTAGAACTACTTCCTTAACTTTAGAAAGAGTTGGATGAACAACAGAAAATGATGTAGTAGGTACAAACTTAGGAGGATTAACCATAGTAGTAGATCCACTCTCAACAAACCCTAAACCTGTCTTATCAGAAACAAACTTTTGAACATGTAACATATCATTTAGTTTAGAAGTAAAAGTCCTATCTATTTGTTTTCTAGCAACAAATAATTCTAATTCTAAACTTTTAACCTTTTTAAGCAAAGTCATATTCTCAATCTTAACAGAGTTCAAGAGTTCATTAGCATCAAACAGCTTTAGCAGCAAGTTATTCTTTTTTTGTTTAAGAGTGTTTATCTTTTTCAACCCTAATTCAACACTCATAGCATCTTTAGCTGCAATCTTGCATAGCTTTTTATAAGTCTCTTTTAAATCAGCATTCTCAGAGAGTTACCCATCAGAAGGGTTCTCATCAGCATTCTCAATTTCACTTACTATAGTAGTAGCAGTGAAGGCCATGAAGTTTCCTTCTTGATCACTTTCAGACTCATGATCAGATGCTTCATCATCACTCAAAGTAACAGACATAGCTTTACCTTTGGATCTCAAGAAAGTTGGACATTCAGATTTTAGTGTCTATAGCCTTGACAACCATAACACTGTTGTCCTAAAGAACTATTAGAAGATTTTTTTTTTTTTTTTGAACAAGAACAGAGAAAAGAACTATTAGAAGATTGACCTACTTTATCTTTTGATTTTCCAGAATTGTTGTTTTTGGCAATGTCATTCTTCTTAACATTCTTAGTATCAACATTGTTTCTATTTTTTGCCCCCCTATTATTATTTCTCAGAAAATTTCTAATCTTCTTGGCAAGATAAGCATTCGTAGTAGAAGAGAGTTCATCATCAAATCCACAATCATCAACATCATCAACAGATTTTAAAGCCATAGATTTAGATTTATTAAATTTTGATGAGTCAGATTCATAGGATTGAAAAGATCCTACCAGTTCATCTATAGGAATAGAGTCAACATCCTTCCTTTTAGTTGTGGTAGTCATTTTAGGTCTAAAATTCTCAGTTAATGATCTAAGAATTTTCCTAACAATTTTAGGTTGATCATAAACTTCACCCAAATTAAAAGCATAATTGACAATATCATTCAACTTAGCATAGAATTCATCAAAAAATTCATCATCAAACATCCTAATACTTTCAAATCTAGAAATCAACTATTGCAATTTATTGATTTTTATTGCCTTAGTGCCTTCATGCACTGTTTGCAAGATGTTCCAAGCAGTGTGAGCAATCTTCACATTTGAGATCCTCTTAAATTCTTCCATGGAAATAGCAATGAATATTGCATTTATAGCCTTATTGTTAAAGCTTGCTGCTTCCTTTTGGGCAGTAGTCCATTCACCAATAGTAGTGGTTGGTCTTTCCCAACCGTTTTCAACAGATAGCCATACTCTCTCATTAATAGATTTCAAGAAGGCTTTCATCCTAACCTTATAGTAAGCATAGTTATTCCCATTAAAGTGCAGAGGGATCATAAGAGAGTGACCGTGTTCCATGATAGCAAGGGTCAAGGATCAACTCTAGATTAAGAAACATATAAATAGAAGCTAACCCACTCTGATACTAATTGTATGTTTGTTTAGACCCCTTAAACTGGATTGTTTAACCTAATATATCAACCAAGTGATATTACTTAGATTAATTATTCACATATAGGTTAAACACAAATAAATCATATCATGCGCAAAAGCGGAAAAATAAATAACACCACTATATGATGATTCAGGAAAACAGATGAAACTAACCGTTTCAAGGTAAAAACATGGGGAGGATTTGACCTAACTATTCTCAAGATAAACTAAATCCACTATAAAATAATTGAACTTTTTATAATAAGATTTAACCCTAGATCTATTGTTACCTCATGTAGTAACTTACTGACACGACCACGTGCAAACTCCAAATCCATGAACTCCTTTTATTCTTGGATTTACAGCAACCTTGCCTGTGACTTAGAGATCCCACTCAAAGGTTTCAAATCACCATCTGTAATGATCTTGATGCAGCGACTATGTTCTACCAACACTTGATTGTAGTTCTTGCTCCAATAGAATCTTGTGTAGTTAGAAGGTACAAAACCTCTCAAATCTCACAAAAAGTAACACACAAGTCTTCCAAAAAGTCTTCAAAACGTGGCTAGGGTTTCCCTTTTATATATGGAGAAGTTTAGATGAAACCCTAAATGTTTTTGTGGGCTTGGGCCTATTTGAAAATTCTGCAGAAAAACTAGACCTGCAATTTTCAATCGGTCGAGCCTAATTCTCGATCGGTCAAGCAAAATAGAACTACACTTCCTTTTTTTGGCAATCAGATGGAGTTGAACCTTGAAATCACCACTTTTAAGCATTGCCTAAACACTTAGACATGTTTTATTCTTGGTTTATCAATAAAATAAAATATGATTCTAAACATTTAAACCTAAATTTTTAGAACTTAACAACTTACCTATCAATTTATCACAATACACTCTTCAGATACATTCGGATACTTGTCTATTCAATTTGTTACCTTAGTTGATTATTTTAAATAGCCATTCATTGAGAATTTGAGATGACTTATTACTTATCACTTTATCAGTTTCCTTACCTTTAGTTCTTTTATTTTTTACTTTAGTTTTTTAAGTTAGTGTTTCAATATAAGTTTGTTAAAATCATATCATATCATATTATATATTATATAATTAAAGTTGGGTTTAGAAGTCATGATTGCTTCAAGTGACTTCACCAAAATGCAGAAATTTTTTTATATTTTTAAAAAATAGATATAATTTTTTTTTATTCTTATCTTCTTTTCCTATAATTTCTAAGTTGATAAAATTTTAATTTGATTACAATCAAATTCTTTATCTAATCCTTTTCTTATTATAATTTATAAGTTGATAAAAAAAATATATATATATCAATTACAATCTAAAATCTTCAACTAATTCTTTTTGTTTTTTAATTATATTACTGCACTCACGTAAAAGAAAAAACCAGCAAATGTCCAAATGTTTCTATTCAAACCTAAGTGCAATGTGCTGCTTAACTTGGTTGGCTTGCATTACTGCATACATTGGCTTGGAGTGCTAGTATTTACTATTTACTCCTTGGCATTTCCATTCTTCTGAATTGTTTAGTTTCTATGTAATACTAATATGTTTATTTTCAGATATATGAACTTTTGGTAATGTAAAGAGAATTAAGGGTATTTAACTTTGTAATGAGAAAAAAAAAAAAAAAGATTTCTTTTTATCCAAAACACTAACGATGTGTTAATTCAAACTAAAAAGAAATAAGTAAACGTGAATGATGGCAATTAGGAAATAGAATAGATTTTTTTTTTTTTTTTTTGGTTATAATCAGCTTAATAAAAGTTTAAAGTTATTCGAAGAAGAAGAAGCTAAACTCAACATAACTTTATCCATATAAAATCCTATTCAACTAACATTAGACTTTTTGTTAATATCAACTTCTTCAATCTGGGGTGGTGTGTGTGTGTATATCAAATAATTCATAATGAATACCTACTATACGGTTCTTTTTCTCTATTCTTCCCTTCTTTTACCTATAACCTTCCAATTATATATTTGTTTGCTCTAATTATTTATCCATTAAATTGAATAAGTTTTGTGTATTTTTTGTTTTTTGTTTAACCTAATTTACTTAAGTTTTGTCCAATTTATATGATTATAGTTTGAGAATCAATTATTAAATATGCTTAGACATTATTTTTAAAATTATTTTGTGTTTTATGACATGGGTTCCAATGGTGATATGTTGCTTTCATCCTCTCAATTTTGATTTAGAGAACAACCTTCTTTTTAGCTTATTATTAAGCATGTCTTGATATAAATTTGATGATAAATTGTTCAAAACAATTTGATTTTTTTCCGATTGAAATAGCTTTGGCTATCTATTAGAGTTATACACTTTGGCCTATAGAAGGACGTTTGTCCATTTAGTTTTCTATTTTATTTTTATAAATCATTAAATATGGTCTGACATGATTTTTATTAATCATTAAATTTTCTAATAAAGAAAATTGACAAACAAGAACAGGGATACCCTAGAAATATAGTCTACAAAGAGGTATCAACAAAGATACAAAATTCTTATTAGAGCATAATTGGTTTGTTACAAAATAATAATTTTTTTATTTAGGTTGTTATCATTTTTTATTTGATAATTATTATATCAATACAATTTATTCCTTTTTATTATAATAATTATTTATTTTATTGTTGTTTATCAGATAAAATATATATTCTATAAATTTATGCTAAAACCGTGCAATGCACTGGTCTTTATCTAGTTATACATAAATTTTTAAAAGAGAGATACTACGTCTACAACATTTTTACAATATTTTTACAATAAATTACAAGTGATTAGTTGTTATTGGTTCAAATTTCAAACTAACGCTAAGATTACTTTTTTACCCCAATAATAACAACTAATAACAACTTGCCACTTAGAATTTGTTGTAAAAATGTTGTAGACATATCATTTCTCTTTTTAAAATTCTAAAATTATTTTTGGAATTTAGTGAAGTCAATTAGCACAACCACGGCTCTCTCTCTCTCTCTCTCTCTCTCTCTCTCTCTCTCTCTCTCTCTCTATATATATATATATATATATATATATAGATAGATAGATAGATAGATAGATAGATAGATAATGTGTGCTAATTTTTCAGAAAAATGATGAGTTAAATGTAGTTATTAATGCATTTAAAAAATTAGTTAATTTTTAAAAGTTGTTAACAGATGGTGCTAAAAACTTTAGGCCTTTTTTTTTTTTTTTTTGGAAATTAGAAAAAATGATTACCTAAATTTCAAAAAGGCAAAGATCAAAGTAGTTAAAATTTAGGATTTTGAAAATGAGTAGTTTTATGTGAGAGTTAAAAATAAATTTTTACTTTATTGTCTCCAAATTTTGTTTATGCTTAAATCTAAAATTTAGGAGTACTTTCAAACCATGGAAACAAGGATCCCAAATAGGGGAAATTGCTTAAATAACAATATTATACTGTAGATCAATAACATTAAAGGAAAGAAACCTTCCTAAAATTGGAAATGGTGATAAGGTGAGTAGAAAGTTGAGGCAATATAAAAGCGAGTAATGCTACGGACACAAATTATTCTACAAACATTTTACAAACTGCTGATGTGGCATACTTCACCTTAGCTTTTTAACAACTAAAATACCACGTCAGAAATTAACAAAGTAAATTAAAAAAACAAAAAAGAAACCCAAATCATGTTTGCAACAAAACCCTCTCCCTCTCCCTCTCTGCACCTCCCTCTCTGCCTCAGCAGTACCGTATGGTTTTCTTACCTAAAGCATTGCATGTCTTTCTTATCTAAAGTTGTTGAGGAATTACCAAAAGTAGAAGAATTAGAACCATCAGATACTGAAGTGGGAGCATCATTCTCATCAGATGTGATTGCAACACTGTTCTCAGCCATGGTACCGGCGGCTTCTGTAACAATTCCGGCGAGAGGTGTGGCAGCGGCGTTAGTCGGCAAGAGGAAGCAGATTTCTTTAGCTTGAATGTGAGACCAAAGAGGTAGAGGAGATGCAGTGCCGTACGGTACTGCTGAGGCAGAGAGGGAGGCGCAGAGAGGGAGAGGGAGAGGGTTTTGTTGCAAACGAGATTTGGGTTTCTTTTTTGTTTTTTTAATTTACTTTGTTAATTTCTGACATGGTATTTTAGTTGTTAAAAAGCTGAGGTGGAGTATGCCATATCAGCAGTTTGTAAAATGTTTGTAGAATAGTTTGTGTTTGTAGCATTACTCATATAAAAGTATGTGCAAAGAAACTTAAAAAGATATGTGTGAGATATTTCTAAATAGAAATAGTGTGTGCTAAGTTTTAGGAAAAAAAATGTGTCAAATGTAGTTATTAATGACTTCTTTTAAATTTCTAACTTTTAAAAAAAAAATAATTTTTTTGGTGCTAAAAACCTACGGCCATTTGTTTTGGAAATTAGGAAAAAAAAAAAAAAAAAAAAAAAAAAAAAAACCTAAATTTGAAAAATGCAAAGATAAAAGAGGCTAAAATTTTGGATTTTAAAAATGGTAGTTTTACATAAGAGTTAAATATATAGATATAGATATATATTTTTGATTGTATTGTCTTCAAATTTTGTAGCTAAAATTTCTACTTAAACCTAAAATTTAGGGGTGTTTTTTAACAATAGAAATAAGGATTCCAAACAAGAAAAACCACTTAAATAATGTATAGATACAAACATAAATAAATAATATATATATATATATATATATATATATATATAGTACATACTAGTCACAATTAGTATGTATATAAGATGGAGATAAATAGATGTGCAAACAAATTTGAAATGATTTTTTTTTTCTTAATAAAATGAAAGAAGGAGATAAATAAATGAGATTTATAGGTCTTAAGCCCAAAACAACATTTGGATCTATGCATGTGTACATGATAGAGCACGTAATAGAAAATATAGTTTATGTGCAATATGTAAAAATCTAGACCATGAATGCGTGCATAAATTATATATGATTTGACACCAAAGTTTGTTTATCTATACCCACAGAATCATTTCATTATGTTGGGCTACATGGAATATCATCTCACCTCTAAAAATTTAAAGAAATGAAATTCCCTACCTTCAAATACCCTACTTGGAAGGATTCCATTTTTTTTTAAAAAAATTGTAGTATTATAATATTCAATCTTATTTTGGTAATAATATAATATAATATAAATCCCGGCACAAAATAAAATAAAAAATAAAAATCACCTATAACATTTTATCAAATAAGGAAGTCATCCATGATTATGTATTCGGAATTTATTGATTGCTTTAAAGTAAACTTTTTGTTTATATATATTAAACTTTTTGTTTATATATATTTGATTTGAGTTTTCTCTATATTTTTCCCCTCAATATATATATATATATATATATATATATATATATATATATATATATATATATATCCTTTGAAATCAAGATTAAAATAATGATTACATTTTTTAGTGTTTAGGTTACTATTTTTCTTTTCTATTTACAAATCATTCACATTATTTGCGCAAATGCATAGAGTCAACACGCATTAGTAAAACCCAAACCACAAGGAGTAATGAAGGTGATGAGGATAAAAGAACCTAACTACACGGACATAAAACTGACGGTTTAATGCAATTCCTTCGGGCGTAACAGACGGTGATTATGCTGACGGTCATAGGGTCAGTTGACTCCAAGGCTGACGGCATCACTAGACCGTCACCCAAAAAGGTGAAGGAGGTAAATTAAGGCTGACGGACCGAGAATATGTTTACTTGCTACCCACGCTACGGATTAGGAAATGTCTTGCTTCCCACGCTAGATAATATTCAAGGGATCCCCATAAGGAAAAGATCCCGTAAAATACGCTCAAGAGGACTCCTATAAGGAAAAGACTTCTACTCCAAGGAAAAGAGGTCAACCCCCTACTAGTATAAAAACCCAAGCACCCTCACAAACCAAGGTACGCATAATTTACCCTCTCTAGCACTCTAGAGCAGTGAGAATAATTCTAACTTGACCTTCGAAGGGTGTTTGGCCGGTACCACACCGGTACTCTCTGCTAGGTTATTCCTTTTCGTTGTGCTTTATTTTCGGCATCATCAGAAGGGAAAGAAGTTGTGTTAAAAGTTTAAAACAATCTTATTCAATACATGAAAGTCTTGAAGAAAATTGACTTTACAACAATCTTTATTCAATTAAAAGTCTCATTCCTCACACCTCTAATTATATGTTAACTGAATTGGATGTACAATTTGATGATCACCGACGATGATTGTGTGGGAACCAGATGGCAAGACAGCATTACCATTGGAGTCTACAATGCCCAAGCCCTGGCAAATATTAATGGCAAAATGAACCAGCTTACTCGTCCTAGCTGCAACAGAAACCCTTTGGAACTTAATCAACTGCTTAATATGAGTTCCAAGAATACCAAGTGGGGGCTGTGAGTAAATCAACACAACTTCATCTCCATCTCTGTTACCCACATTTTTTACTTCAATGTCAAATGTGAATTTTTGATGACATCTCATGTCATCTATTAAAATTGCTGGGCAGCTAGGCTTGATGGTTCCATTTTTATATGGTAGGTCACGGCAGTGTTGAAATTTACTTAATTTTGTCGGCAGTTTTGATGGCGCGGCTTTTAGTGTATAGTTGAATTTTGTGTAGCTGAGGCCATAACCATAAGGGAAGACAGTAGGGCCATCGTAGAATTTATATGTTCGACCTGGGTAGCCTTTGCTATTGTCTGGCCTTAATTGCAAGGATGTTAGGGGTATCTTGTCAACATAATCAGCTTGATACCAAGTAAGAGGTAATCTTCCTCCTGAAAAACATAGGGAATAAGGTGTAAATAATGATGCAAAATCTTAGAGATAAAAGATTTGCATTGGTGTAAGGAATCAAATTAGATGTTACCTGGATTGTATTTTCCAAAAACAACATCAGCAATGGCTTGACCACCTTCTGCTCCAGGTATCCAGCCCACAAGATGGCATGGATTTTCGGGTTACTCTTAGCAAAGGAGATATCAACACCTCCAGCCGACATGATTACAAGAACTACTGGGCCTTTCGCAACATCAGCAACTTGGTTGATAAGATCAGTTTGTTTTCCAGGAAGGAGGATATCCAACCTGTCTCTGGTCTCTGCCTCAATTGATAAATCTATCCCCGCAACAATTATGGTGGCATCAGCAGTTTTGGCGGCTTCCACGGCTGCGCCTATCAAGTTCCCATTAGCACATTTAACATCGGAGCATCCTACTGCATAGTTCACACTTCCATAACTGGAGAAGCCATTAAGTGGAGTACTGTATCGACATGGAGAACCTTTGTCCCATGGGTTAAATGCATAGTTTCCAATCATGGCAACGGAAGCATTAGCATGTGGTCCAACCACTGCTAGGGTTTCGTTCCTTTTAGTTGCCAATGGCAAAACTCCATTGTCATTCTTCAAAAGAACAATTCCCTCCCTCGCTGCTTCTCCTGCTAATTCGATGTGGGCGCTAGTGCACACATCATTTATACCGAGAGAATTGTATTGAGGCTGTCCATCAAATATTCCTAGCCTCATAAGCACAACATAGAGGTATTGCAGTGACTGGTCTACATCTCCCTCCCCAACCTTCCCATGTTTCACAGCACTTTCAACATTGTCGGTGTAGTAAACTCCACAATCCAAATCCAAACCTAAACCAGGTAGAAATTAAACATCTGTGAACAAAAAATCAAACGAGGAAATCGAATAAAAGAATAGGTAAGGAACATTATTAATAACCTGCTTGTAGTGTGTATGAAACTGCAGTTTCATTGTCAACGTTTAGCCATTTTTGGTCCTTAATCATTACTTCAACAGAATCACAATCTGCAACTATATATCTGGCAACGATTGTAATGTTAGCCTTACAAAAATAGTATCCGAATTAAATTTTAGTACTTTAATATTGAGATTAGAATTTAGATAGATTGTACCCATGAAGATCCCAATCTTGTCTAACGGTTTCCTTTAAGAGTTTGTGATCAGCACAAGCAGGTATGCCATTAACACGGTTAAAAGAGCACATGACACTACTGACATCACCATTTTGAACACACATTTGGAAGGGCCGGTTAAATGTCTCAACCAAATCTTGTTCCGTCACCTTCAAATAATAATAAAATAAAATAAAATAAAAACTTTGCTTTAATTTT
Organism: Quercus berberidifolia; assembly: GCA_028535905.1. Lineage (NCBI taxonomy): Eukaryota > Viridiplantae > Streptophyta > Magnoliopsida > Fagales > Fagaceae > Quercus > Quercus berberidifolia. The sequence goes on along the minus strand of JAPQVW010000682.1, from coordinate 1,756 downwards.
TTTTTTTTTTTTTGAATCATAGTGGTATATCAACTTTAGAATTATGATTTTCATATAGTAGTTACCCTAGCATCAAAACTATAGCGCTCAATTCCTTTCCAATTGTCAAGATCATAGGCAGTAAAGTGCTTGCAACATGCAGAAACTTTAAGTGGTCTTGAGTTTAAATCCTTATATTTATTACTCTCAGTTCCCTCAACATCCTGCAAGCCTCTCACGTAATTCACAGCATAGGTGCCAACTACGAATGGATCTTCACCAGGTGTCTCAATGATTCTTCCCCATCTTGGATCCCTTGCTACGTTAATGGTTGGACTCCAAAATGTTAATCCAGCATGCCCTAAATTGTATAATGCTCGTGCTTCTGTGGAAACAGCCTACATTGTGTAACAAATTTTAGCTCATCTATACTACAAATAATTTTAAATTTAAAAATACAAACTGTTTGAAAGAATAATTTACTATTTTTTAAAAGTTCCTAAGTTTAGAGAAAATCCTAAGAATTAGAGCACAAAAAAAAAAAGGAAAGAAAAAAAATATCACTTTAAACTATTATATACATATGAATATTGGTTAAAAATGATTACTTTAAACCTTTTTAAGTTCTGAAAAACTTAAACAGTGTATTTATATTTTAATTTTTCAACAAAATGCTCCTATACCTTCCCAATTGTGTTCCACAATGACTCGTTGAATGAAGCCGTTGTGAGAATTGGCGTGGGATAGCTGGTTGCATGTGGAACTGAATTATCAAAAAAGGTACCTGGACCAGCATTGGACAAACCATGGAGTGCCTCAGACCACCACTGGTATTCAGGTATCCCTAATCTTGGGACTCCGTAAGCACGATTTCCTAGTTGTCGTACCTTCTCGTACAATGTCATTTGTCTCACCAAATCTCTTGCTCGGACTTGGTAGGAAAGATTCTTGTCACAAAAGGGGAGTGATTTGATATCCAATCCAAGTTGGGCATACCTGGCAGGATCACATACATAGGTGAAGTTACTAGGGGTCGCGGCATCAGTGTAGATGACACAGAAAGAGAAAGTGAGATAGATATAAAGGAGAGAACTGAGTGTTTTGGCCATTGCTTGTAATTGAGTTGCATGTAATGCTCGCCCATGAAGGCTCCTATATATGGAGGAAGGAAGATATCATATCCAATAAAAAATTAGACTTGTGAGTTGGCTTATCTCTCTTTGACTCTTTATTGTGAGGATGATCTTACTTCTCGGTTGATATATTTGCATATGCTAGAGACAACAATAAGGTGAGAAAATATAATCAAATCAAGGGTTTAGATCATCCAATGATTTCATTCAATCGATCAACAATGTTAGAGGTGCAGCCCAATTAAGAAACGTGCTAATGAGTTCTAAATAATTATATTTTTTTTTTTCCTATCCCAACTTACTCATAAATTTGAAGGAAATCTATATATATATATATCTAAAAGCTTTATCATTTTTTTCTATAATTTACTCATTTAAGGTGAATTAAAAACTTTATTATTTAAAAATAAAAAATGTCATTTCTTTTAACTTTCTATCTTATTATCAATTTTCCAAATTATTGTTACAATTTCTCAAACATTTCTCCATCCCTTTCATCTTTTCATCTTCCCATTACTCTTTATCTTAATATCAATCTTCCTCTGTCCCTTTATCTTCATTTATTTTGACTCTTTTTGTTCTCATCACTATAAATTTGTCATTTTCATCTTATTATTAATTTTCCAACTTATTGTGACAATTTC
>JAPQVW010000680.1:0-20465 GCA_028535905.1 Quercus berberidifolia | reverse complement strand
TATCTCACTTCCTACCAGGGGTCCTAACAGCCTGCCTGTTCTTCTTCTTGGGACCAGACTTTGTAACCTTAAGGCTCCTGTGAACAGCACTAAGCCTTGCAAGAGCTGCCTTCTTCAAATCTGGCCTGTAGTAATTATTAGAAACCTGCAATCATTGGCAAGCAACCAACTTAGAAAGTGTTGACATTTAGACAAAATATAATGTCATTCTTGAATGTGTAATAAATAGTAAAAAGTCAAACACATCACTTTTAAATGCACATTTTGGAAAACAAACTTCAACCCATGCAATTCAAAGTACATGGAAACATGCAATGAAAACATCAATTCCGAAATTCAATTTGACATATTAGGTACTAGCAACAATGAAAAAAAATGCTGAAAGTCAGTTCTTCAACTTCTAGGCATCAAATTCAAACAAAATTCTAAGACATCAGAGATTTGTCAACAAAAGAAAAAGAAAAGTGACATGTTCAAAGTCAATGCTCATCTATGCCTCATTTACAGCACAAAGAAATTTTTGGGGTTAATAATGAGAATCCATATTAACAGCAGAACTTGGAGAGAATTAAATGCTTCCTTTTACATATACTGAATCACTTTCAACTACAAGTATTCCAACCACACCCCAAGCATACAGAAATTACACAGTTTAGCACTTGACAAGAAAGCTCAATGCAAATAACTGATGGTTATACATCCTGCTCAAAACGGAGATCGCTCAGAGCCAACGTAACAAGTGCATTTCATTGAAAAGTCCAATTGCTAGCAGGATTTTCTTACATGTTAGCTGCTCATCACTGCCTGACTGATAAATTTACCAGTCATTAACATGATAAAAAAAATTGAAACTCATAGATGATTCCACAAACAGGAAATTTCCAAGAAACAAAATCTGAACTGACTATTTCTAACCACACCCCAGCATACAGAAATTACACACCATAACACTTGACAAGAAAGCTCAATACAAATAGAACTGTTAGGTCATATTGGCACCTCTCAAAGCATAATACATCTTGGTCAAAAGGGAGATCGCTCAGAGCCCATGTAACAAGTGCATTTCATTGAAAAGTCCCATTGCTAGCAGGATTTTCTTACATGTTAGCTGTTCATCACTGCTTGACTGATAAATTTATCAATCATTAACCTCAAACAGGAAATTTTCAAGAAACAAAATCTGGACTGACTATTTCCAACCACACCCCAGCATACAGAAATTACACACCATAACACTTGACAAGAAAGCTCAATATAAATAGAACTGTTAGGTCATATTGGCACCTCTCAAAGCGTAATACATCTTGGCCAAAAGGGAGCTCAGAAGCCAAGCGTAACAAGTGAATTTCATTGAAAATTCCCATTACTAGCAGGATTTTCTTACATGTTAGCTGCTCATCACCGCTTAACTAATAAATTTACCAGTCATTAACATACTAAAAATAAAATTTGAAAATCATAGATGATTCCTCGAAGAAGGGGAAATTTGCACGAAATCAAATTTGGACAGACAATATTTCAAACCACACCCCAGCATACAGAAATTACACAGCGTAACACTTGACAAGAAAGCCCAATGCAAATAGAACTGTTAGGTCATATTGGCACCTCTCGTAGCATAAACATCTTGGTCAAAAAAGGAAACCCAGAAGCCAAGTGTAACAAGCAAATTTCATTGAAAATCCCACTGCTAGCAGGACTTTCTTACATGTTAGCTGCTCGTCACCGCTTAACTAATAAATTTAACGGTCATAAACGTACTAAAAAAATTGAAAATCATAGATGATTCTTCAATGAACGGGAAATTTACAAGAAATCAAATTTGGACTGACAAAGCATGAACATCTTGGTCAGAAGGTAGCTCAGAAGCCAAGCGTAACAAGCAAATTTCATTGAAAACCCCATGCTAGCAGGATATTCTTACATGTTAGCTGCTCATCACCGCTTAACTAATAAATTTACCGGTCATAAACATACTAAAAAAATTGAAAATCAAATTAAGATACTTCAAAGAACAGGAAATTTTCAAGAAATCAAATTTGGACTGACACCCCCCCCCCCCAAAAAAAAAAAAATCACCATAGAAGCAAAACAATCAACACATACATCAAAGATCACACACATAACTCAAAACTAGTTACTTATCCAAATCATTCTATGGTGCCAAATAATTGTTTGAATAATGGTTAACAAATTAAATTCACTATTTCCTATGACCTTAAACTTTCGAAAGAAGAGAGATTTTATACTGGTATCAGAGCCACTTGAATTGAAACCCTATCTCCATTATACCTCACAATTGAAGTTGGAAGGAATAATGATATTTAGGAGAAAATTTTCTAAACAACAATCATTGACAGAATTCTAAGCTAAATCCAATGGCTACTTAGCTTAAAAAAAAAATAAGCTGAACAAGGAGAAAGTAAGGCTTAAAAAAACTATACCTCCCCAAATAATCCATGAGACACATACACTAAAATAAAACAAAACTCAGTAGGTCACATAGGCCAACACTCTCAAAGAATAATACACCTAGGAAAAAAGGGAGCTCAGAAGCCAAGCGTAACAAGTGCATTTCATTGAAAATCCCACTGCTAGCAGGGTTTTCTTACATGTTAGCTTATCATCACCGCTTAATGAATATATGTACTAACCATTAACATACTATATTAGAAATTGAAAATAGTGGCCAATTCTTCAAAGAACCAAAACTTTTCAGTACACCAAATTTAGAGAGACTGGCCCCCAAATCACTGCAAAGAACTAAAACAACAATTGAAACATACATTAAAGATCACACACATAACTCAAAACAAATTACTTATTGAAAGCATAATACACCAGGGTGAAAAAGGAAGCTCAGAAGCCAAGCGTAACAAATGTATTTCATTGAAAATCCCACACACAGCAGGATTTTCTTATATGTTAGCTGATCATCACCGCTTAGCAAATAAAAGCACCAGTCATTAACATTCTAAATACGAAATTTGAAATAGTGGCTTATTCTTCAAAGAACCAAAAACTTTTCAGGGCATCAAAACACTGCAAAGAACTAAAACTACAATTGACACATACACCAAATATCACACACAAAAGGCAAGAAAAAATACTTGCACAATTAATCAATTTTTTATTCTAGGGACTCACCCAAAAATCACTAGAATAATGTCAAGTGATTGCAATCACCATTTCCTCATCAAAACAAAAGCTGATTTGCAGAACTGTAAGTATACCTGATTGGTAACAGCCTTAGCCATACGAGGGAACTCCTTCCTCATGACCGACTTGTGAAGCATGGCCGCCGGCTTGTTCTGCTTCTTTGTCTTCGTGGTCCCCAATACTACTGACAGATCTTTGCCACCTGGCTGAATCGTCACCGTCTTTCGGTTCGCCAAACCTATGTATCATCATCATCATCTTATTATACATATAGTAAGTAGTAAAAATTCACATACATAGTGATTGAAAGAAAGAGAAGAGATTTACCGGAGTACTTGTAGGAGTTGAGGTTGAAGAGGTTGTTGGGCTCTTTGCTGAACTGGACGCCAGCGTTGCCACGTCCGAACTCCTTGACGAGGAAGCAGTTGTTCTTCTTCACCATCTCCCATATCAACTGCCCTGGAACCGTCGCCATTGCTACCTTTACCTGTACCATTTTTTTCAAACAAACCGAATACATTAGATCAAGACTGTATTAGATCATGTAAATGGAAATAATTCATGGGATGGGAAAAAAGTGAATCGGAAATGATAGAGAGAGAGAAGAGGGATCTGAGTGATGAGGAAGACTTACGGTTTAGGTCTGAGAGAGAGAGAGAGGTTTACGAGGGCTCGGCTGAGAAGACAGAAGGTTGATTTTATACACCTTTGCAAAACCCTAGAAGAGCTGAGACTGAATGGGGAAAAATATGTTGTCTGTTTATCAATGGGAATTTACTTCAAGCAAGGGCGTTTGGTCTAGTGGTATGATTCTCGCTTTGGGTGCGAGAGGTCCCGAGTTCGATTCTCGGAACGCCCCCTTCTTTTATTTTATTTTTTATAGTTTCCGTTTTTTACTTATCATTTTTTTACCCGCTCCATTGGTCTGAAAATTAAATTTTACCGGTGGCTTTTTCTTTCACATACTTTCTATTTCAAATAAAACCAATGAAAATTTCATAACAAATCTCAAAAAAAAATTTCTCCAAAAAAATAAAAACTAAGAAATAAAATTGTATTAGATACTCTCCGTACAATTTTATTTCATAACAAATCTAAGAAATAAATTTTCAAGTAAATTGGAGAGGAAAATTTTCATTTTCACATGGTTGTTATATATACATACACCTCTTTATGTCTCTTTATCCAAATTTGTTAGTATTATCCATTTCTTCCTACAATTTTTTTTTCTTCCAAATTCTCTTCCAACCCACTACATGACGATTTACAAAACCATCCAAGTGTATTATTTTAAATAAAGTCACATGACTTTATGAATAAAACTACATATGGGTGATTTTTTCAACCGCCACACAATAAGTTGGAGGAAGATTCCTCTAGACTGATTTGGAGGTAAACTATTTCCATTAAGATTTTATACAACATATAATTCCAATGAAAATGACAATGATCAATGAAAAAATAGAACCACACCACTACATTTCCCCCTTAAAAATGAAATCGTGCCAGATACAATTGCATATGAAATTTTGACAACACAATTAATGTCATTACAAGTTTCAAATTAAAAATGTTGTTGTCGATGATATTTCCTCCCTCATCACCACTTCCATGCTCTCTCTCTCTCTCTCTCTCTCTCTCTCTCTCTCTCTATGTTATAAAAAGCTTTCAAAAAGTCTATGAAACACAACTTTTACCATACCATTTCTCTCAACTATCCTATGTATCCAACTATGAGTGATAGGTCACAATTTGCCACATATAGTTGTGGAAAAGAGTACGATAAAGATTATGATTCTAGAATAATTGAAAATCTTGTAACCTCTACAAACTACGGTGTGTCGATGGTTTGATATTTGAAAAGACTAACTAAATCAGTTTGAAAATTAGAATACCCCAAAATTGAGGTCTATATGTATAAAATTGGGTAATTCAAAGTAAGAATCTTGTCTTAAGAAATTATAAACAACAAAAGATATTTTTAGAACATAAATGGTGTCTCTCCTCGTGTAGGAGTTGTCTCTCTCGTTTGCTGACAAGCCTTCCCTCCCTAAGGAGCACCCTTAGGGTTTATCCTATCTTCTAAACTATTACTGTGGTTGTACATCCTACCAAACCAATCTGCTATCTCGATGGCAGAGAAGGTTATTGACAACTTGGAGAACATGACGTTAACAATGGAGGAAGAAGAAACTATTGCGATCTCTGATGAAGGAAGATTAAGGGAGATTGAAAGTTGCAACTTAAGTCTGATTGGAAGGTTTCTCACTTGTAAACCTTACAACAAAAGAGTAGTGAAAGCAACTCTAAGAAGGGCCTGGGGCTTGAATGAAGGCTTACAGATTATAGAAGTAGGGGAAAATCTTTTCCAATTTAAATTCAACACCAAGTTTGATATGGAGCGAATACTTCATGACGGCCCGTGGATGTTTGATAACCAACTTCTCTTATTATAGAAGTGGCATAGAGGCATGAATGCAAGGAATGTTAGTTTGGACTTTGCTTCTCTCTAGATTCAAATTTGGGATGCTCCTTTGATATGGCGTCTCCTACAGTGGTTACGGAGGTTGGAGGCAAACTAGGTAGTGTGGAAGATGTGGAAAGGAGGAGGAATCCAAATGATCAAAACTTTTTTATGCGGGTTAAAGTGGCCTTGCCTATTCCTAAAAAACTTTTTTATGCGGGTTAAAGTGGCCTTGCCTATTCCTAAACCTCTTAGGTGGGGCTTATCTAGCTAGTGCAGATGGTGAACGAACATGGTGCAAGTTTAAGTATGAGAGGCTGCCACTTTTTTATCACTATTATGGTATGCTTGGACACGATCTTTGGCATTGTGCTAAACATTTTGCTACAGCTAAACATAATAGAGATGTGAAGTGCCAGTACGGGGATTGGATGAGAGCATCTGGTGGCCACTCACGTACACCACCAAAAGGTCCATCGAGATTAACCAGGGAAGGGGGTAAGGCACAAGGTGGTGAAGGGCGTAATTCAAAGCAGGTGGAGCCGATCAAGGTGGCGTTTAAGAAGCAAGACAGAAACCCTAAGGAGGAAGGTGGTTTTGGATGCAGCAAGAAATCCGGGATTCATTTAGAAGGCCATCAATTCTCACCCATGATACTCGGAGACATTGTGACCAGTTTGGAAAAGGGTGAATGTAATAATGAAGGTAATGTTACTGAGGTCCAAAATTCAAATTTTAATGTAGATCACGTGCCCCTTTATGCATGATGTTAAGACTATTGGGCCTACAAACTCAAAAACCAAGCCCAAGTGGACTCGTGTTGCCCGTATGGACTATGGACCGGTGCAAACAAATAAAGAGTGCCCAAAATCAAAGTTGGGGAAGAGAGGGATTAAACACGTTGTAGAACCTAAAGGAGAATATGAGGCTACGGCGAGAACAGCAAAACAAAGGAGAGTTGCAGACAAAGAGGAAGTCCACGATGATGAATCGACGAGGGTGGAGAACCGCCCTTGCTGGATGCAATGAAAATTTTAAGCTGGAACTGCCAAGGGCTTAGGAACCCTTGGACAGTTCGAAGCCTATGTGACATCGTGCGAGTTCAAGTGCCTACGATATGCTTCTTAGTGGAGACTAGACTGGACAAAGAGGGGTTTGACAGACAACTAGGGGACTTACCATTCCCAAACAAAATAGTGATTAAGCAACTGAATTCTAGAGGAGGACTAGCATTGATTTGGAGGGAAGGAGTGCAACTGGACCTTATCAATTTCACCATGAACCATATTCTTGTTAAAGTCACTAGAGAAGATGGGTCCAACTGGTTTCTCACCGGATTTTATGGGTGGCCTGAAGCTAGCCAACATGGTAAGTGATGGCCTCTACTCAATCATCTGAGATCATTCGTGGATGGACCATGGGTTTGTATAGGAGATTTTAATGCCATCTTGAATTCCTCAGAGAAATTAAGTAACACACTGCCGCAACAAAGGCTTATGGATGATTTTCGAGAGGCACTAGACTTGGCTAAATTAATTGACTTAGGCTTCCAAGGTTACCCTTTCACTTGGAACAATAGAAGACCTGGACATGCGAACACAAAACAGAGGTTGGACAGGGCAGTGGGGAATGAGGCTTGGAAGGCGAAATTCCATCTCTCTAAGGTAACACACTTAACCTATTATGCCTCTGATCAGCTTCCAATTGTGCTCCATGTGAAGGGTGACAGAAAATGGCAAGGACAAGGAAGCCGTGGATTCAAGTTTGAAGAGGCGTGGCTTCTCTGGAATGATTGTGAGGTTGTGGTAGAGGAAGCTTCAAGTAGAGAGGGCATTCTGCCAAATGCTCTAGAGACAGCTAAACAAAAAATCAAAGCCTGTGGGGTGGATTTGTTGGCTTGGGGTTCAACTAAAACCCATCCGGCAAATGAGGAAATCAAACAACTCCAAAACAAAATTGAAGCTTTGAATTGTAGTGACTATACTGAGGAAAGTAAGGTAGAGCTTTTGGTTCTGAGTAGGAAGTTGGATGATTTATTACGCAAACAAGAAATTTATTGGGCATAGAGATCTCGGATCCCTTGGCTGAATCATGGCGACAAAAACACGAATTTTTTCCACTCAAAGGCTTAATAGAGGAGAAGAAGAAATTACATACAAAGAATAAGGGATTCAGACAATAATTGGGTTGAAAAAATGGAGGATATTGCAGGAGTAGCTTTGGACTACTTTCAGAATCTTTTGATAGCAGGGGAGTGTGACTAGATGGATGAATGCCTTAGTGCAGTGCCCCACAAAATTACTACAAAGACGCATCAAACCTTGACCAGTGAGTTTAGTGCAGACGAAATCAAAGCAGCGTTGTTCCAAATGATACCAACAAAGGCCCCTGGTCCTGATGGTATGAATGCTCTCTTTTTTCAAAAGTATTGGCATATTGTTGGTAATAATGTGATAGATACTGTGTTGGATTTTCTTGAGTCTGGTCACATGGTTCCTGGAATTAACTCTACTAATATTGTTCTCATTCTGAAAGTTAAAAGCCCCAAAAAATGTCTGATTTTCGCCCTATTAGCCTTTGTAATGTGATATATAAAATTATCTCTAAAGTCTTAGCTAATAGACTAAAACTGATTCTGCCACAAATCATATGACCTACACAAAGTGCTTTCGTACCTGGAAGACTCATCACAGATAATGTTTTATTAGCTTATGAGACCCTACATACTATGCATAGTAGAAAGAAGGGAAAGACAGGCTCTCTTGCTTTGAAATTGGATGTTAGCAAGGCCTATGATCGAGTAGAATGGGATTTCCTTTGTGGCATTGTGACTAAATTGGGCTTTCTTGGACATTGGATCAGGCTAGTAATGGCCTGTGTTTCTTCACCATCTTTTTCTATTCTTATTAATGGTAAACCTTTTTGAAATATTACCCCCTCTAGAGGGCTCCGCCAAGGAGATCCTTTATCACCTTATTTGTTTATATTGTGTGCAGAAGGGTTCATATCCATATTAGCAAAAGCTGAGTCGGCGGGGAGGATTCATGGTGTTTCTATTTGTAGCAAAGCGCCAACGATATCTCATTTGCTTTTCGTTGGAGATCCATTGTTATTTTGCAAAGCCTCTCAAAAGGAAGTCCAAGTGATAAATGAACTTCTACAAACCTATGCAGATGCCTCAGGTCAAAGTATTAATATGGAGAAGTCCTCAGTATTTTTCAACAACAACACTCTAGAGGGGATGCGAGACTAGATAAAGGTGAAGTTAGTTGTAAAGGAAGTGGCAAAGTTTGAAACTTACCTAGGGCTGCCGACATTGGTTGGAAGGCAAAGTACCAAACTTTTGCCTACCTTAAAGATAGAGTGTGGAAAAAGTTGCAGGGTTGGAAAGGCAAGTTGTTGTCCAAGGCCGGGAAAGAGGTGTTGATTAAGGCCGTAGCATAATCTATCCCCACATACACAATGGGTGTATTGTAACTGCCAACAAAGCTTTGTGATGATCTCAACGCAATGTGTGCAAATTTCTGGTGGGGTCAAGTTAATGGGGAGAGGAAAATCCATTGCCGGAGGTGGAGTATCTTAACTCAAGCTAAGAAAGTTGGAGGAATGGGTTTCCAAGACTTGAAGGCCTTCAATCTTGCCATGCTAGCTAAACAGGGATGGAGACTATTGCAAAACCAAGGATCATTAATGTTCAAGTGTTTCAAAACTCGATATTTTCCATATGCAATTTCCTGGAAGCAGTTGATTCGTCAAATAGCTCTTTTATTTGGAAGAGTATTATGGCTGCCCATCTTGTTTTAAAAATGGGATGCTGTTGGAGGGTGGGAGATGGAACATCTATATGGGTCATGTCAGATAGTTGGATCCCTAATCACCCCCCAAAGAAAATTATATTCCACCCTATTGAGGAAGAATGGGAATGGAGAGTTTCTGATCTTATGGACCTCGAATTAAGGTGCTGAAATAGAGAGCTTATCATGACAAAGTTCCACAGAGATGATGCAGAGGCAATATTGCAGATACCACTGAGTAAAAGACAAGTGGTGGGCTCAATGATGTGGCTCCACCCAACCAGGGGAATATATTCTGTGAAATCAGGTTATTATGTGACCACACAAATACTTAGGGGGGCAGATTGGGCAGAAAGTTCTAGAGGGCATAGTGGTACTAAAAATTGGGCAAAGTTATGGAAGCTCAAGGTGCCTAATAAAATCAAAGTCTTTGGCTGGAAGGCGTGCCAAAACATCCTTCCTACCCAAGAAAATTTAGTCCATCGACGTATAATGGTGAATGATACACGTGAGCTTTGCAAGAGTGCTTCAAAAACAAGGGTTTATGCTTTATGGGAGTGTGGAGTGGCGAAGGATGTATGGGCAGGTAGCTCAGTGAGGTTACAAAAACATGTTGGGGGTCAACGAGATTCAATGCAATTATTTAAGGAGGTGCAGGACCGACTGTCAAGGGGAGAATTTGAGCTATTCTTAGCCCAAGCCTGGCTCATATGGACCCAACGGAACAAGATTATAAATGGGGGAAAGCTTCAGGCACCAACCCAACTAAACAAACGAGCATCTGATCTCCTAGTAGAATTTCAGCAAGCTCAAAAGCAGCTAACTATAGTCAGCAGAACCAGCACAGAGAGCAGATGGTGTCCACAACCAAATTCAAAGTTCAAACTTAACTTTGATGCAGCCACTTTCTCTGACCTTAAGTGCTCTGGTATAGGAGCTATCATTCACAATGAGAAGGGGAAGTAATGGGAGCAATGTCCGCTAAGGGTCCACAAGTACAAGATAGCACGAAAGCTGAAGTCCTTACATGCCGCAGAGCTCTAGAATTTGCCATTAATATTGGATTTTCAGAATTGGTGATTGAAGGAGACAGTGCACAGGTGCTGCATTCATTAATGTCCAGTGATACAAACTTGTCTCTGCTTGGTCATATTTTTGCTGATATACAATGTTTGATTGCTGGTTTACATTGGGCAAAAGTGAAATTGATGAAAAGGGATGCAAATTGTGTAACTCATTCTCTAGTGCGTTATGCGAAAACTATAGTTGATGATGTATTCTAGTTGGAGGACTACCCACCACCAGCCTTGGAGGCATTGTATGTTGACTCTCTTCAATTTCAATGAATGAAGTATTGTTGTGTTTTCAAAAATAAAAGAACATAAATGTTCTACCAAACCAATAGGAGGCACAGGGGAGGTGGGAGATATTTGCAACTATCCTAAAATTGGCAAGCCAAATATGAACTGTACATATGTATGAAAATGAGTTAATTTACATTGAAAGTTTTAGGGGCCGTTTGGTAATGTTGTTCAAGTAACGTTGTTTGTATTTTTTGGAAATACGTGTGGGTAAAAAAATATGTGGAAATATGTATAATGTTATTTAAAAACTGAAAACATAGCTAGAACAAAATTCTAGTATTTACACATGAGTCCTACAAATTTCTAAATATTTACAAAATTTATTGAACAATGTTACTTGAAAACTAAAAACCGGTAAGAGGAGTTTTCTAAATTCAATGTTTAAATACCCTAAAATGAGCAACGTAACTCAAACACTCCTAAAAAAAACGCTCCTACCAAATATGTTTTTTTTGGGATCAATAGTTTTCAGTGTTTAAACACTGTTTGGAATAACCAACCAAACAGGCCCTAATGTTCCCACCAAATTCTACATCAAGGATATGTACAACAGACGCATTGAAATGTATATTTCATTTATTTGTACAACAGACCTTGGAAGCAAACTGGTGGGAAATTACAGTTGAAATGTATATTTCATTTTAACCAATGAAATGAGAGGATATCATTCCCTCCTATGCATCTGATATTGTCACGAGTCTTATGAACTATTGGTCTTTGCCACCTCCCGTATGTCTGCCAAATTCCACACAGCAAATTATTGTTCTAACAACATGGCATAGACAAAGGAATTTTTATTCAAATTATACATAACATAACCCTTTGGAAACATGGCAATGATAAAGGAATTTTTACTCAGTCCTCTTCCTATTATGGACAACCACGGTTGCCAAACTACAGGGGTTCAGAAACCCAAAGATCCTCTGTTCCTTCTATCCACATTCCTCTTTTCCATCTAACTCTTGGACAAGCAGCTCTACACTTTGAGATGAGGCTGCTAGCAGTGGGATTATCAACTCGTTTGTGGATGACTAACGCCATGTCTGACAAGTTGGTACAATTATCCAAAATAGAGAAAATGAATGAAAATGTAAGATAGTCAAATTCCACCAAATATCCAACAATTTCCTTCAACCCCTTCATCCCACGCCTACCTTCCATACCTCTTGAGTGAAAATAATTCTCTATTTCCTTCCAAGCTCCCGAACCCATATGAAGATAGCTCAAATTTGGGAAAACATCAAACAACATGTCAAAGTTAAACCCTGTCATTTTCAATTTCATTGAATCCACCCTAAGCTTCTTGACGGTTCTACCAGATGGAAACATGCTGATAAGACTGCAAAGATTCACAGACTCAAGCTTAAGGTTTTTTAAATGAGGAAACTCTTTCACTTTAAATTCATTTGCTTCCTCAAGGGCAAGGTGGAAATTAGAGAGCAGTGGGGTTTCAAGGACAAGAGACTGTGGTTTAATGCACTTCAGTTTGAGTTTGACAAGTTTGGGTGCCAATATGGTCAAAGAAAGTGGAGCATTTGACACTGTCCATAGACAAGTGTTAAGGTGCAGAAGATGGATCTTTGGTTCCTTAAGTCCACCAACACCAATCAAATTCAGAACTTTCAGATAAGGGAAGCAATGGTTAACGTTGTGTAGATCTTCATCATCCAGTCTTATGTATTCAAGTGTCAAACTAGTGAGCATGGGCATTGGTTTCAGACCATCCACAGACAGCCAAGCATTTTTCACCTGTAGTTCAAGAAGACTATGGCCTGCACATGCACATGTACAAACATATAACATGCATATATTCAATCACAACAAGCATATTGAGTAATTATCAAACTGGAGCTCTGCTGGGAATGAAATTAAACAATAAAGTGACATTTCAGCAATCAAAGGAAACTGGTTAATTGTAGTTTTCAATCCTATACTATGAAAACATTTGTGATATGCATCCTAAAATTATAAACAGTATAGAAATGTACACCCACTATCCAAATTAGATTTTAATCCAAATCTCACATCAGGGTGTTGATTGAAGATTTTGTGTAGTTTCTGATACAGATGGGAAATGTTCTGAACCTCTGTTAATTTAAAGCATAAAAATCCACTATTTGTTAATTTCTAAGGTTTTTTTTTTCCACCCATTGATAAGTTACACTATCGCACCAAGTGCCCTTGTTGTGAATTTTCAAAATCTGCCTCTTATGGAGTTTCTAAAATCCAACTCTTTCCTTTTAAAATTAGTTGATTAGATTTTGATACATCATCAATATCTAGACAAATTTCAAACATTAACATTTTGGTACTCTTTCTTAGGTGTTGTAATTTAGGTTACTCAGTTAAATTCAGCAATCTTCTCTTATGGACTATCAAATTCACCTTATGGTTCATTGACCAATACAATCACATGATTTGGGAAACCTAAGGTACACCAAATGCCAAGAGCCTTCTAGCTAATTGACACTTCTGATGTTCCCAACAGAGACATCCAAGCTTCAAATCCCCCCAGTCTAGTTATCAAGTTTATAAATAAATTTAATTTTTTTTTTAAAACAGCACATAATTGTTGTAACTCAGTTTTGTCTCTATCATTAAAGTATTGATGATGTTACCATAATTCAGTTTCAAACTGGATTTAAATTTCATTTGACTATTTAATAGACAAGACAACATGTGTAACCAAAAAAAAAAAAAAAAAAACAGAAACTCACAGTACGATGAAATGAGAGACAGAATCTCCGACTTTCGCCAACAAGACTGAATCCAAAAGTCCGATACCGAAAGCGATTTGAGCCCACCACCGATGTTCGGCAACCACTGGTTAACGAATCCCACATCGGTGAGGTAAAGATCGTCGGACTCGCCCTCTACGTCGACGTCGGATATGTTTCCGAGCGATTTCTCGACGCCGATCGATACGGACCGGAGGGCTCGGCGGTGAAGGACCAAGTTGCTGATGATGGTCTTGAAGGGCGTGACCGAGGGCTCGGTCCCTGGGGCTCGGGATTTGAGGTAGCGTGACAAGGTGAAGAGGAGGTGGATTTTCGAGACCTCGCAAGAGAGCGAGTTGAGTGTCCTCGAGACGAGTCGGCACCGAGCGAGCTCCGATGAGTCGCCGAGTCGACTCAGGATTTCGATGATTAGAGGAGGAGGTAGCTCCTCCATGGAGAGAGAGAGAGAAAAAGAGATGGGTGGAAATGGAAGTCGGTTATGGCTTTTTAGTTTTGTTTGGGTCATGTAAGAGTCATTTTATTCATCGTTGACACTAATTACAATACTTGGCGTTGAATTTTTTATTTTTTTTTAAGAATATTAAGTATTTTTTTAATGCACGCGGAGAGAGAGGAGAAGGTTTTTTTAAAAAGCTTACAGTGGTGTACAGGGGTGGCCCAACATAATTTGGGGTCTAAGGTGAAAAATTTATGAGAGACCTCTAATATGTAAATATTAATTAAACAAAATTATTTAATACTAATCAAATTAAGGTTAATTTGATACATTAAATACATAAATAATACCAACTAGACTAATGTTAATTTTATATACAGAATTGAATATCATAGTTGAATTATAAATATTAATAAAAAGAAATAAAAATATATCATAATTGAAAAAGATACTTTATTTTGGATATAAGACGATGTATAGTTAAATAAAGTTGTAATCTAATTTTTAATTTTATATTTTGATTTTAAGAGAGAGATATATATTATTTGGTGTGTGGCTTTGTAAGATATTAGTTTACAAAAATCAAAGTCTCAAACTATCAGGGGAGATTAATCTATAATTGATGATTTAACATATTTGGAACATCTTTTTGAAATATTTTAGGATTTCAATTGAGTTAAGGTTTTATTGGTCTCGTAATTTGAGTCTTAATAGAAATGTAAAAGAAAAATACACTAATTAAAAGCACTATAAAATGTTCAAAATATAATGTGACATTGTCTCTCATTGATGAACTTCATCAATTTGACTAATGAATATTTATATCACTTTTTTGTGATTAATAACATAACAATTTGTAAGCCAATAGTAAAATTTGTTGTATCCTTGACATCACTAATAAAAAAAATGTACAACTTTTAAAAAATATATATATAATTTTATAAAAATTTGGGCCTTTACTATGGAAAGTGGGGCCTTTTTTCCTAAGAAAATTTTTGTTTTTTGGTGGGGCCTTAGGCCTAGGCCTAACTTGCCTAGACCTTGGGCCGGCCCCGGTGGTGTATATCCAAAATGGCTTAACTCTTGGATACACAGTACAGACTTTAAACTTTTTTAACTCACACTCATTTTCCAATGTAACGTTGAATTTTCAGGATCAGGTAGATTGGTAGTTGCACTCTCTCTTTGTATCGGTCTATTTTAGCATAAAATAATTTTACTTAACAACTTTTCATTGTTTTCAAAAACATTGGCATGAAATTATTTATTTTAAACTTTATTTTATTAAATATCAATTTTTCTTATTTTGTTTCTAAATTTTTTTATTTTTTTAATTGTTTCTCTCTCTTCACACACTAGTAACAATACAAGTATTATCCACTCTCGTCCTTCTTATATATATGTCCTTATATATATTTGCACATATGGTCTCTGTTTGGGAATAGCTTATTTAGTTAAAATTGAAAACTTTTTGCTAAAAGTATTATAGATAAAGGTAAAAGTTGGTTGAATAATATAATGAGACCTATAAATAGTACCAAAAAGTGTAGTGAGACCCATAAATGTAGCAAAAATAAATTAAAATTGCAGATAAGCTGAAATTTTTAGCTTATCCCAAACGGACACATACTACAGTAAAAATACATTTTACAGCCAATGGATACATAAGCTAATGTATGGTCAATCTGGAATTAACGAAACAAGGTTCGTCTTCATCATCCTTGTTGCCCCACAAAGCAACTAGCCTAGCTAGCTAAAAGACCGTTTGGAGGAGCACAAAGGTATGACGCCCTCCCCAAAATCCGCCAACAAAAACAGTGATCTAAATGGATTCCACCACCTCAAGATTTCTTTAAGATAAACTATGATGGAGCAATTTTCCTTGTTGAAAATAGATTAGGCATAGGTGTGGTGATCCGAAATAACAGGGGGCTAGTTGTGGCATCCTTAGTACAACAATTACCCCACACTTTCCAAGCTGTTGAGGTTATAGCTATGGCGGCATGCAAAGCTATGGAGTTTGGCAGGGAGATAGGAGTAGCTAAGGTTATTGTCGAAGAAGACTCGACAAAAGTGGTGAAAGCTCTATGCTTTAGTGATAAGGGATTGACCTCTTATGGGTGGTTGGCCAGTGATACTGCTCTTTACTTTGGTTTCTTTTCAAAATCGTCTTACTCTCATACTGTGAGAGAAGGCAATAGAGTTGCTCATAACCTAACTAGACAAGCTGTGTTCTTTCGAGATAGTACAGTGTGGATGGAGGATGTTCCACACATCACTTATTTTTTTGTTTAGACTGGTAAAGCCACCCTTTGATAACTTTAATAAATGATGTCTTTCTTCTCAACAAAAAAGAAAAAAAGAAAAAAAAGAAAGCTAATTTGAATGTTTTTTGGGACTGAGTGGGCAAAATTTGGCCCTTGTGCTATTTCATAATATATGATGTGAATGCTCTAATGTGTAAAAGATTTGTGTTTTCCAACGTGTATGTTTTGTACAAATTATGAAAAGTATAAGGATGAAAAATAAAAATAAAAAAAATTTTAGAAGAAAAATAAATTTATTTTATTTGATTGAAAAGAATAATAAGACAATGGAAACTATAGTTTGTCTTAATTTACTATTATGTTCCATGTGGATTGGGTTGGACCACGGGTTGGACATTTAAAAAAAAAAAAAAATTTGAGCATTAGAACAATAGATTTATAAGATTACCAACACAAAAAACAACATATTTATAATATTATTTATGTTGGTAATCAAACTTTAGTATAGCATCAAACCAACACAAATTATTTTATTAGTGCATTAAACCATATAATATATACTTTAAATAAATATTAAATATATATATATGGGTTGGAATGGGTTAGGTAGATTTGTGAATTTGTTAGGTGGATTGATGGATATGCACAGCCCTAATGGTAATTATGTAGCTATCCCTCTGTGCCAAACACACATGGTGGAAAACATAAGGGTATGTTTGGTAACTATTTTTTCCCATTTTTTGTTTCCAAAAACAATTTTCTATTTTTAAAACTAAAAAACTTGTTTGGCAATCCAAAATGAACAAAAAAAAAAAAAAAAAAAAAAACTATTCTTAAAACTCAATTTGTAAAGGACACTAAAAACATGCAAAAGACTGTTTTCAATTTCTAATTTTCAAATGTCAATGAAAACACGCATTTAATTTAATGAATCTATCTCATTTAATGAGTTAGCATTATAGTTCAAATCCTAGTAGCAACATAATTTAGTATTTTCTATTTTTTTTTTCTTCAAAAAACTATTGTTTTAATTTCAAATGACCAAACATGTTTTTGATTTCAAAAATATAAGAAAATTATTTTTTCTTTATATTCCCAAAAATAAGTTTTTGAAAATAGAAAACAAAAATTGTTACTAAACTGTTAAGTTTTTAGACCCCTTAACACAATATGTTTAACCTAATATTAAGCCAAGTTGATTAACAAGTTTGTTATTCAAGTCTAGGTTAAACAAGTATTAGCAAAACAAATATAATGTAGAAAGTAAAAAACACAAAGATCTGATGACCCAGGGAAACCAAACCGGTAAAAAACCTAGAGGATTTGACCTAGCTATCCTCAAGGTAAAAACAGATCCACTATGAAAGAATTGAAGTTTTACAAAAGGACTTAGACCACTAACATCCAAATGCTACATCGAGTAGAAAACTTACTACCACGACCACGTAACAGTTCCAAGTCCACCGACTACTTCTTTCCTTGAATTTGCACCGAACACAAGTTCTCCTACTTGTGACTTTGAGACTCCACTCATAGGTTTTTACTTTAAAGGATCTTTGTGCAGCAATTGAATCACCACCAAAACTTGATTTCAAGGCTAGACTTTGGTAGAGCTTTCCTTATGTTTTAAGGTAAACACCTCTCAAATCTCACACAAGAGAAAACACAAAACTATTCAAAGACTTCTAAAACGTGACTAGGGTTTTTCCTTTTATACTAGGAGTGAAACACTTAACCCTACATGTCATATGGGCTTTGGCTGCGTTTTGAAATTTCTGCATAATTTTCTGATCTGCGATTCTCGATCAATCGCCTTACTTTCGATTGATTGAGCTTTACAATTTTGCATAGTAAATTTCTGCTCGATTCAAACTATAACAAATAAACTTTGAGCAAGCCTCAACCTACACTCATTTTTTTGATCATGATTTGCCAACATATATATTTAGTTCCTAAAGTCTTAAAACCTAACATAAACATAACCTAAATATTTTATATCCTCTCATTTTTCCATCCTCCCAATAGGGATGGCAATGGGGCGGGGCAGGGCCAATGGATGGGATTTTCGTCCCCGCCCTGCCTTGCCCCGCATGATGGGGAAAACTTTCTCACCCCATCCTCGCCCTTTGGGGCCCCGTGAAGCCCCGCCACACCCCGTAAAACTCTACTTTTTGTTAATTTACCCTAAAATTAGTACAATTTTTTTAATGAAACTTATTTCATTAATAAAAATATACTTGAAATTTCAACTAAATTTATCCCATCAAATCAAATCAATTTTTAGAAAAAATTGAATAGTATATCCAAGCGTTTAACAAGACAATCACCAAAAAAAAAAACTCATAGTATAACGCATAACAAAATAAAGGCAGAGAACCACATTGGGTAGAATAAAATAAGCTAATATTAATATGTTATTTAAATAGTAGGGTTTTAAGATATGAAAAATTTACAATTATAACCCTTAGCAACTCGGGCGAGGTGGGGCGGGGGTAGGGTGGGTTTAAAAAGTCTAAATCCATCCCCGCCCTGCCCCGTGGTGCGGGGCTAAAATCTTGCCCCATCCCCTCCCCATCACCTTTACAGGATGGGGAAAACCCGCGCGGGGTGAAGCGGGGGAGGGGCAGGTTAAGTGGGGCAGGGCAAAATTGCCATCCCTACTTCCCAACCATCAAAGCTTAAAGGTGGGTTTAGCACAAGAAAATTGGAAATGTGATTGCTAGTTTAGTTTAGTTTCGTTTTTTTTTTTTTTTTCTCTCTCTCTTTTTCTCTGGTCATTTCATAAGATAGAGGAGGACATCGAGGCTTACATGAAGCCTTGCTCGGTGTTTCAGCAAGGGAAACATAAAGGAAAAAGGAAGCAGAATTACTGCAACCTCTACTGATTCCAGAACAATCTCGGAAGAGTGTATCTATAGATTTCATTAAGGGTCTTTCCTAAAGTCCAAGGACAAAAATCAATTACGGTGGTGGTTGATAAGTTCTCCAAGTGCACAGTCTTCATCCCAGCATCGCATCATGCCCTGCAGAGGAGGCAACCCAACTTTTCTACAAGCACGTGGTGAAGCACTAGGGGCTACCATAAGGGTCTGTTTGGTTGTGAGGATAAAAAAGTAGGAAAATAAAAAATGAGGAGGGATTGGAAAAGTGGGTGGATAGACAAAATTTAGTTTTCCCTCCTTATGTTTGGTTAAGGGAGTGAAAAAGTGAAGAGATGGAAAACTATTTTGTTTGGTTGAGTAGAAAAGTGAGATAATAGAAAATGTAGTTTATATAAATTTTCTCTCATTCTCCTAGTACATAACAAAAACAAAATTATTAATAGTTTCTAATTTTTTTAATTACTACAAACTTACAAACTAATACGACTAATAAAACATCTTGCCAAAAAAAAAAAAAAACTAAAAATAATATTAAAAAAGTTGCGTTTGATATGAAAAGAAAGAAAGAAAGATAAAGAGAGCCAACCAGTATAGTGAAAAGACAAAACAAGAAGAAAGGAAAGAAGAAAGAAGCAATAACACTAAGGCAGTAAATAAAAGAAGCAATATTAATAAATAAAGGGGAAGGTAAATGGGTATTTCACACCAAGCCCACTCCTTCCCTCACTTTTCTCTCTAGTTTTCTCCCCCAATTTAGGAAAAAAACTTTTTCCTCTTATATGGTGGGCCCACTCCCCCACCCCCCTTTTCTCCTCCCCCAACCAAACACCATCTTCTCCCCTTTTTTCTCTTTTATCATTTTACCCCAAACAAACATACCATAAGATATAAACAGTGACAAGGACACTTAATTTGTGGGCAGGTTTTGGATGATGTTCAACTTGATGGGGTTTGAGTTGAAGTTCTCCACAGCAAACCATCTGCGGATGGACAATCAGATATTTTATTTCCTTTATTGGAAAGTTTTAAAACGATATTTAGACGTAGTTTATAATGGGCGTTGACAAGTTATTATTGCATATCACAAAATTTACTGGCACAAATTTTTATTTTTATTTTTAAATTGAACACAATATTTAAGATTAATAATAGAACACAAGATTTTATTTGATATTTTTCAATTAATTTTGTTTAAGAAATATAAAATATTTTGTAGTTTTGCTTTTTGGAGATGAATATTATGTGAAATTTATTATTTTTCTTTAACCTGCTACATAAATTTCACTATAGTAATGATTTTGTTAACTAAATATTTATTGAAATTTTTAGATAAATTGTTTTGAAAATTAGGTATATCACAT
>JAPQVW010000068.1:0-62685 GCA_028535905.1 Quercus berberidifolia | reverse complement strand
TGTATGTATGTATATATCATACTCGTATGCCATTATTATAGCGAACTAAGTGTCTAACAATGTTTTTCAGAGAATCGAATAAATATTGGTTTAAATCTCATCACCCTCTTTTTTGTATGCATGATGTCTCATGGAATCCCTTCTAAAAGTATGGCTGTAAGCAGTACTTAATACTTTAGGCATCGACAAACTACTATATAGACCTTTATATAGCACAGACAATCGTCCTGTAATACACCGAGAATTTATTACTATACTCCGATTTAGAATCTAAGATATTTTATGTCAAATACTCAAACCAGCACAGAACATAAGAATGAAAACTCAATAAAAACTGATTACGATAACAGGAAACAACAAGGTAACAGCAAGGTTATCACTAAAAACTAAAACACAAAATTTCAACAACGCATAATCTCACATCTGCAGCGAAAAATGTTTTAACTTTATACGAAAACGAACGAGAGATCAATTAAATGATGAATGAAAGCTTTCAAAACCAAAAATTGTTTCGAGCTTCTGTGCTTAGCATCGATGATACCAATGTCGTTAAATATTTTTCACTCGTATTCCTTGGGTTTTGTAACTCCTTTGTATACAAAAATTTCCAGGTTTTTGAATCGGAGTATAGTTATCTGGTTGAACGCTAGATGTCGCTTCTTGTATCGATTCGATTTTATTATATTAATTATCGATTTAAATAAATAAATCGCCCGTTTATTTTAGCTCAACAGAGCCATCTATGAGATCATCTTTGTAGCATTACACCACCATTTAGATAGGTAAGTTTTTGTAGATGGCGCTAAGAAACTATAAGTTCTTCCATGATTTAATTTTACAAAATTGATGATTGTATTGACTCAGATTGACAGTAAGATTGATAATTATTTGTATTCATTGATATGTAGGTATTGTTTTGTTTATCTATGCTTTAGGTTTTGTTAGTAGGGTTCCATACCCAAAGGATGTGTTTTATCAATAACTAGCGACCAGCACCCGGCTTCGCACGGGTGCAAAAGTAAAGGATAAAAAATGGTTATTGTGGGTTATCCCTAAGAGATAGACATATACCATCGCGGACTTTTTTGTAGACCTTTTTAAGGTGTACAATGCTGTAGTACATTATTTTGTTCTATCTAAAGAATAAAGAATAAAGATTTTATTTCTTAACACACACATTATAAAAGGAAGGGAAAGAAGTAGAGCACACAGTAACAAAAAAAAAACAATTAATAATAATAAAAACCAAACATAGGTATAAACACATCCTCACAAAACTAAATTACTTACATACTAACTACTTATTGTTTTTTATTAAATAACACAGAATATTGGTATTTCCCTTGGCGCGTGGTTAAGAAGGTCCAGCCTCAGCTTAATGTCGCTACCGAGGCGAGGACGGACGATAGCGACGCTGGTTTTCCAGTCTGAACCATATCCGGGCGACGTCCCGAGACGATTCTATGAGTACCTAATATAAACAAATATAATTATTGTGATTTAGCGTAGAAACGGTAGTACAAACATAAGCGGATGAAGTTAAGCAAACAAGTAAGGATTTATAGTCACAAAATTGAAGCTAAACATGTAAATTGCAAGTAATTGGGTAATTTTGTTACTTAAATATGGACTGTATAAATCTGAAAGAGCTAATTTTATTCTAATTTAGAAAGAGAATTTTATCTCGTAGGGTTCAACCAGCGTTTGCAATGTAAGCGCAAAAAAAATGTGTTTATTTACGACATCACATTAGAAACCTCTAAAATGATCAGTGTTTCTCTACTATATTATGCATGTATTATACATATAAACTTTGCTCTTGAATCACTCTATCTATTAAAAAAAACCGCATTAGAATCCGTTGCGTAGTTTTAAAGATTTAAGCATACAAAGGGACATAAATAGCGACTTTGTTTTATACTATGTAGTGATGTAGCAAATAATTTTGAATCATCATTGCACAAAAATAAAACATAATAAACAAACAGAAAACCTATGTCAAAGGCTAACCCTAAGAGAAAAAAATAAGTAATTTCGCACATTTCTTGTCATATAGGTAGATATGAACATAGACCAGGCACCCGAATCTGTCATTACGCGAGCAGAGTGAACTTATAAATTATTCTCAAACAAAAAAAACAACAAAATAAACCCAATACATATTTAAAATGTATTTATGAGAACAATCTAGATTGGTCCATACAAAATAAGAGCCAGATAGCCCCCCTTGTTTACTTCGAGCTAGAGTTGAGTTTACCGGTTTTTGTGGGGTGTCCGACTAAGTTTGAACTCGGGTGTGTTGCGGCAGGTATTTATTAAGTGTGCAAAAATTTTTTCCATACTAATCAGAAAAAGTAAATGTTAGGTTGGGTAGTTATCAAAAATGTTAGTTTATTTGTGTAGGTAGGTACCGTATGTAAAGTTCATATTGTATTTCATATCGAAGTATATATAGATTACTACCGAAAACTGAGGGGTTGCAATCGGAAAACGATTTTGAACATATTTAGCGAAAAAAAAACACAAAAAAAACATGTTGACTTAGCTACATAATACTTTTAATTTTTTTTCTAGTTACATACACGTAATACAATAAAATAAGACCATATCTACCTAATTATCTCATTTATAAAAGCCAACACCAAATGAAATAAACAAAACAGCAATGAATCGTACGCACGAACAGCTGATCTCGCCAGAGGTCATTCGCTCGAGGTCAAGCACACGACCGAGGACGGGAGACACCCGCGCGACACGCCCCGCCTCCGCCGCGCCCGCCCCTCTCAATAGCGCGCTCTCAAACAAATTGAAAGTTTCTAGGTATATACCTAAGTACATTAGAAAGGTAAGAACTTATGTACCTACCTAGGTTGCTTACTGGATGAAGCATACACCTGGAGTAAGCACTTGTCTAGGTAGTTTGAGCGGATAAGGTTAGTAAGTACCTACCTATCTACCTAACCTACCTCACCCCATTGAGTACATACAATTGTTTTCTCTACGTTATTTATTAACCGGAATACAGGTACACTCGAACTGATATATTGTACTGTATTATACTTACAGAAATGTAACCTAATAGTCTTACCAATCAAAATTAAAATCTGTACCTAATTCTGTATTGTACAAAAACAACTTATAGCTGACTGAAAGTAGGGCAGGAGAGCTTAACCTTATAAAGAGTTTTTTGCCAGCAAACCTTCTAAATCAGAGAAAGGCGATAGCATGGGATCGGTAGAGAATGGGTACTTATGCAAAAACAAAACCGCTTTAGATGTAGATTACATCTAATTAAATTTTAATCAGTCAATATTTAGGAACATAATTAAATATAATTAGTTACCTACCTACTTAATATACAGGAGCGACATGCATCTTAACCATCATTAGTTTCAACGTCATTGTTTCCAGAGCAGCTAGCATAAATCAGAGACTCGAGATAGTAGCTTGGAATATCTCCTGCTTTACAGAGGCCTATCGTCATTATAAAGCCTTGCTTATTGGATGTGGCTCAGTGTATATTAGGGTGGAGCATTTTTTTTTTTTCGTTATTTGGCAATCTAATAGCAAAAATATGGTGCGTTTTAGGTCCAAATTGAACCATAAAAAATATTATTTGATTTCGTTTACGGTAACTGCCTCCGCAACGTTATTGAAATTTAAAAAATCTAATGAATAGAACAATTTTGTTTTGCGAAATAACTATTATTATAATCTATTTTCGATATAATACAAAATTAAAGCGTTACTTTGTGTCCATAATTTAAAATAAGGGGCGCGGGGAGAGCGGTTAGCGCCACTTGTCGCGTCGTCAAGACGCTCAGTGCGCTTTTGTTTTCGCTCGCATCGGTCACGTGCCGGCCATATTTAATTATTTTTATTCTTTTAAAACATGCAGAGAACTCGGATTGTGTTTAAATGTCCTGTTTTAGGGGATATTTGTCAGCTAAAAGACAATGTTCTACCTACTTATGACGATGTTATCAAGTTATATGAATGGACAAGACATCAACGAAAATTGGCGTTAGAAACTGCGAAAGAGCCAGTTTTTGCGGAAATAGCAGATATAGTGACATCCAGAATTGAAAATATATGGCGAAATGCATCTATTCCTACAGTAACACGAACAAGAATTATACAAATGTTAAAAGCCTATCATTTAAAATACAAAAATCTACTTAAATCCGTGCAGAGACTATCTGAAGATAAATTAGAGATATTTCGGCAAAGCAGTAAGTTACTTTTTGATATTTCAGCATGCAAATGCAAAGAGTTGGTTCAGTGCACCTGTCCGAAGGATAAAAAGGTTCCTAAACAAGAGCAAAACCTTTTTAATTGATCAAAGAACCTGTCGAAGTATGATAATCGGCGGCATCGACGCAATCGTCACTAAGAAGTTGCAAAACACTTTAAAACGGAAACATGAACGAGAGAACCGCCAAAATGTATCTTCAAATACGAGTACATCGTCGTTGGCTGTTTTAAATGTCAGTACTTCTTCGGCAACGTCATCAACGTCTGATAAAACCGAACTCGAAGACGTTTCTCAAAAGAAAAGGAAGAAATCATCACACATCGAATTTCCGACGCTTACGAAGACATGTGACAGGTACGGAGTGTCAGATAGGGCTGCAGCCGCGATTGCATCATCTGTCTTGTTCGACATTGGTTTTGATATTGACGTCATTGACAGACATAAATTACGCAGACAGAGAACTAAAACAAGAAATATGTTATTGAATGAGGTGACAATTCCGAAACTGAATGCTTTATACTTTGACGGGAGGAAAGACAAAACGTTAATCCTTTTATAGCAATTCTTTTAGTGTACAGGCTGTTCGTCTGTGGAACAAACTGCCTGTCAATATCAGACTCGCTCCTTCGCTCAACTCCCTTCAAATCCAAACTTAAGTCCATTTCTTATCTTCAACTGTCTAAACTTATTAATCTCATTCTCTCCTTCTTCTGTATAGGTAGTTTTGTATTGTATATATGTATGTATCTATTATACTAATAAAATTTATGTTGTTTACTCTCTGTACACTATTAATGAATATTTATCGGGTATTTATCGCGTACCTTGTTTTTATTTCACCCTACGTTTCCATCGCATTACAGCGATCGTGGTCACGGGGCGACTGAATGTTCTCGGAGTTACAGCTAAGAATTGATGGCAGTTTCCACGACTACCCTCAATTCATCTTCAGAATCAGGAATGTCCAAGTTCACATTACGGCACACTACACTGACGGTGTCCGACTGCATTACAGTCGAATCACGACGCACACACATATTAATTACAGGATTCCACGCGGAAGAGAGGCGAAAACCATCTTCACGATTGAAATTCGGGTGTTTTTTGATCTCGATCGCCTCTCGAACCATCCTTTTGTAATAATGCCGTTCACGGGATAGAACTTTTGGGTCATGTAGCTCAATCCAGTGGTTGCTTCCTGAGTCTAGTAAGTGTTCCGCTATCGCCGACTTGTAGGTTTGCCTATTTTTGACCGCTGCTATGTGCTCTTTCACTCGTTCGACTATAGTTCTTTTAGTTTGCCCTATGTATGAGCGGCCACAGCTGCAGTCAACCTTGTAGACGCCTGGCATTTGCAGAGGTATGACATCTTTCGGTGTTCGTAGTTGCTGGCAACTTTGGTGTAGGGGGTGAGGACTGACTTTATTGAGAACCTTTTAAGGATATTTTCAATTTTAATCCGTCACCCCTTTCACATACGGCAAAAAGATGGGCTGCCTACTGACCTCGGGCGTTCTACGGCTTCTCCGCTTTGCGTGTCTTATACTCACATATCCGTTATGTGTGAGAACTTTCTGAACATGGCTAAGTTCATCCTCCAGATGTTCAGGGTCGCAGAGAGCGTGGGCTCTGTTCGTGAGTGATGACACAACGGATTGCAAGTGGTGCGGGTGATGATGTGATGCGGCGTTCAGGTATCTATCTGTGTGGGTGGGTTTTTCTATAAACACTGTGCGCTAAGGAACCATCTGGTCTCACCATCACTCTGACATCGAGAAAGGCTAAGGTCCTGTTAACCTCCAACTCGTGTGTGAACCGGATGTTCGGGTGTATGGAGTTCAGTGTCAACACCAATTGCAGTACTCTGTAAACTACTTACCCCTTTTTTTCTCTCTTATATCTTTCTTCCATCCCAAGGTTGCCTGGGAGAAATCGCTCTCAGCGATAAGGCCGCCTTTTGTACTGTTTATTTTTGTTTAGATATAAGATTTTACAATGTTGTTTTTTTTTAGTACAATAAAGTGTTCATTCATTCATTCATTCATTCCTGCCCTGCCTTTCTTAATTCATATAATTCTTTCCATCCAAAGGTTGCCTGGAAGAGATCGCTTCTAAGCGATAAGGCCGCCCATTGTGCATGTCTTTTATCATGTCGATTTTTATTATAATCTGTTTCGTTGGTGTACAATAAAGTATTTTGTATTGTATTGTATTGTAATAAAAATATCTATCTATGTAATACATTGTATTATGTGTATCAGTCATCTAGTACCCATAACACAAGCTCTGCTTAGCTTGGGGCTAGATGATGCTGTGTGGATTGTCCGGCATTATTTATTTATTTAGTTTCGAAGCCTATTCAATGCAAAAAAAACAAACAATAAAATCTTTCCTCTTTATAATATTAGTATAGATTACATACATACATAGATATTTTTTTATCAAACATAGAAAACACTCGACACAAATATCTGCAGATCATACAAACATTTACTACTTGCGCCAGATACTCACCCAGCTCTCGGGTCACTCGTCGCTTCGAGCAGACTCCCTAAGCTATAATGTATAAATAAAACTCACTTTATCGGCAAGGAAGCTTCAGGCAGCCACTCATCCCTATGATACGCAGCGATCGGCTGTTCCGAGGTGGCGATCAGGTATTTCTCCTCGACCGCCGTGTCCCCTTTGTTTTCAGAGCCTTTCCCGACCACCTTGTGCAGCTCTTCGTCGAATTGAGCCAGTTGGGCTTCTTCTTGCATCACCTGGAACCTGTGCCTGTGCTTTCATGACAGTATCAGACTAAAGTTATTTTTTATAACCGATTAAATATCAAAAATCGGCGGCCTTATCGCTCAAAGCGATTTCTCACAGGCATCCTTGTTTAATGTATTGTTGGATGAGAACCATTCCGCTTGAAAAACAAGCCACCACCGCACTATGGAAAATTCAGGTCAGTTTCGGATCAAAAATCTGTAACTTCATCAATCATACCGTGATCAAATTTGGTACAGACAGACATACAGTAATGTATAGAGATTTAATCTATACTAATATTATAAAGAGGAAATCTTTGATCGTTTGTTTGAACTGAATAGGCTCCGAAACTACTGGACCGATTTGAAAAATTATTTCACCCTTGGGAAGCTACATTACTCGGAAGTGACATAGGCTACTAGCGACACGCCCCGGCTTCGCACAGGTATATATTTTGCATTTCCTAAATTGCACCCGTGCAAAGCCGGGGCGGATCGCTAGTCATATTATATTAGTGGGATATGTGTGATGTGGTTGTAAATAAAACTCACAAGGTGGTGAAGGCGAAATTTGTAGTTCACCAATCCAAATGAATAATGGTAGTCCGGTAGTGCTATAACAGTGACACGCCCCGGCTTTGCACGGCTTTACATTTGCTAAATTGCACCCGTGCAAAGCCGAGGCGGATCGCTAGTAATAATATAAATAGGTAGGGATTTCCTTTTCAGTTCATACTTGAATTCGCTTTTCTTGCACGCAATGTGACCGCAATGCATTGTAAGTTATCTAGTAGAGTCCGCGCAACTCTTTATGAGTCCTGTTAACGTAGTCACGGAAGCAAAAGTGCGCATGTACTATCAAACAGAAAAGTCATATCTACCAACTAGCGACGTACCCACCCGGCTTCACACCCGTGCGAAAGATAAGACTTTGAAAGTGGTATCTCACAACGTTAAGTCTGTGGTGTTGTAGTTTTGAGTAAAACAATGCATACATAGTTACTATGAAAGACATATTGAATTTATTTTATATTACTAATAGACACACCTGTCGCAGCTGCAGTCCGTTGAAGTACCATTTTGAGGTTGAATGAAGACCTCCATCGGCTTCTTTTCTCATGAAATTCATGACATGGAACACCATTTTTCGTGTTTGACGTCGCAGTACGTTAAACCGCCCGCGAGGCATATTTATCGATAAAGAGAAACAGCTAGTATCAGGGAATACTCCACAAAATCGCAAGAACAAAACTATCAAAACAACGAAACAAACACCGAACAACCGTCAAAGACTTTGCTGTGACATTGTACCAAAACCATTCATTCAACAGTATTGCCAACTACATTAACTATAAATTTGCTACATTGTAATTATTTTATTTTCAAACTAGGGTTAATTGCCTTAGATAAAAACTGTAATTTATTCTAACATTTTAGGTTTCAAATAATCCGTCATTGAGTATAGGATATTCATAAATATTGAATTGAAAAATAAATTATTGCGGAACAAAATGTGCTACACAAAATAAAAATACGCCACAATTCTTGCTGGAAGCCCTGGTTTGACAGTCAGATCCCCTCTCAACCCGTTCTTTCCCCCTCAAACGCCTTATTTACGGTGCGGTGCGCAGCCGTTGAAGCCAACTTAACAGAGCTCATAAAGATTTGCGCGGACTCTACCCATAACACAAGCTCTGCTTAGCTTGGGCCTAGATGATGCTGTGTGAATTGTCCAGCATTATTTTTTTTATCTCCCAGTAGTAAGGAGACAAATAGCGAGTAGACTTTTTAGTTTAGTTACAAACAAATAAATTAAATCTTAAGCTTGCGTAAAATGTATATCCTTTTTACTGTAACCTAATCCTTCCTGTACCCATAAGTACAGATCGGTGACCATAAGTACTAGTATTCTCCTTGCTACAATAACTCGAACCTTCTGTCGTAGACAATAAGAACAAGTATTACCTTTCCCGCATACACTGCAGGTGTATTTCTCCTGCCCCGCGTGGAACGGCGATGCACGGCCAAGTAAGACGCCGAGCTGAACTGTTGCGCACACATCTCGCACTCGAATAGTTACTCTTCAGTATGCTTGCTGCTGTGGATCCGAAACTCAGCGCGCGTCGAGCAGGCTTTCAGGCAGATTGGACAGACGAACCTGAAAAGTTAAATTTAAAACTCTTTATTAACAAAAAAATACAATCAAATAATACAAAAAAAATATACAACAACAATAGGCCGCTGGGTAAACGTGTTCTTGAGTGGAGACCGCGACTCGGCAAACGTAGTGTAGGACGCCCTCCGGCCAGGTGGGATGACGATCTGCGAAAGACTGCAGGGAGATGCTGGATGCGGCAAGCTGAAGACAGGGCGCTATGGCGCTCATTAGGGGAGGGCCTATGTCCAGCAGTGGACTGATATAGGTTGATGATGAATAGAAACAAATCAGAACGAGTATTTTTGAGCTAACTGCAGAGTGTTGCAAACAATCTACAGGTAGCTCAACTCATTCATATCAATACCAGTCGGAAGCGTCCCCAAGATGTGCCAGATACTCACCAGCTCACGGGTCACGCGTCATCGTTAAAACTTATGAAATGGTAATTATAATATATCATACTTATACGAAAAGCACTCCATATCACCCCACATATCATAAACAGCTGAACATATCCCCCCACATATCATCAACAGCTGAACATATCACCCCACATATCATCAACAGCTGAACATATCCCCCCCACATATCATCAACAGCTGGGCATATCCCCCACATATCACCAACAGCTGGACATATTTCTGTCCAGCTGTTGGTGATATAGTCATCATGCTCATGCTCTATAAAGTCAGCGATTTAGGTATAAACTGCATTATTGTTGGAGACTGCGACATTAATGTTATGGGTGGCCTGGTCAGTTCGGTCAAGAGACTGTCTGATGTGCTTTCGGCCCATAAATTTGAGTAAACTAGTCGACTTCCCGACACGTACTTCGGCGACCAGCTGCACCAGCCTGGATCACCTGTACACGAACCTGGCGGGTAGTGCCGTGAGCGTGGCCCCTGCCCTGTGGACACCAACATCAGTGACCACTTCGCCGTGAAGGCTGTCTTCATGCGCCCTAAGCTACAGCCTGACTCTGTCGCTTATGTTGAGAATTTCAGTATTGCAAATAAAGCAAATTTTGTAGCATCATTAGACAGTGTTGACTGGGAGGAAATGTTAACTAGAAGAAGCCAGCCTGCTGCCATGCTGACATCAATTACTAACACTATTATAAATAAAATTGACATTTGCTTTCCACATAAAAAGGTGATTAGTAATAAGAGAACAGACTTATCTTGGATATCTCAAGATATAAAATACTATAAATTACTATTATTTGACATTATAAGCATTAGCAAATTAGACTCTAACAATCAAAGTATTCAAAATCTTATATCTTTAAATGAGCAATTCTTGTATATATTTGGAATCTCGGAATCGGCTCCAACGATTTTCATGAAATTTAGTATATAGGGGGTTTCGGGGGCGATAAATCGATCTAGCTAGGAATCATTTTTAGAAAATGTCATTTTATTCGTGTTTTATCGATAATCAACTTAAAGATAAACTTACTTCTTTTTTAATATGACTCTTCCTGACATCTATTGGCGAATAATAATACTATTTTTTGTGAGCAATAAAGTTAATCCAGTAGATGGCGTTGTTTATAGTTAATCATTTTCTTTTTACAAACGCTTTTATTAGCTCGGGCTGTATGTATGTATGTACGTATGTATGTATGTAATGGAATCTTTGAACATAATTTTCACCAACTTCCAGAAGTCTGATTAATTTGAAACTTTGCATACGTATCAAGGACCGATGACAATGCAATAATTTAATAAATGTTTTCCTTAACTAGCGACCCGCCCCGGCTTCGCACGGGTGCAAAAGTAAAGGATAAAAAATGGTTATTGTGGGTTATCCCTAAGAGATAGACATATACTATGGTGGATTTTTTTGTAGAACTTTTTAAGATGTACAATACTGTAGTACATTATATTAGTCTATCTCGTAGGGTTCAGCCAGCATTTGCAATGTAAGCGCAAAAAAATGTGTTTATTTACGACATCACATTAGAAACCTCTAAAATGATCATTGTTTCTCTACTATATTATGCACGTATTATACATATAAACATTCCTCTTGAATTACTCTATCTATTAAAAGAAACCACATCAAAATCCGTTGCTTAGTTTTGAAGATCTAAGCATACATAGGGACAGACAGACGGGAAGCGACTTTGTTTTATACTATGTATTGATGGATTTACCAGGATTAGTAAATTCTTTTGTAGATCCTCTGTAAGAGAGGGAGAAAGATAAAGCTAGCGCGCGATTGAAATTAATTAATTAAATTATAATTACATTAATTAATTCCCCAATATATGAGTTTATCACAGACTAAAACATGAAAAATAAATTATAGTTTAAAAAACTAAAAAAACACGCTTTTATTGCCACGAGGAAGTAATCACGCATGTTATTTATGTCAAGGCGACTTAGAGGTATCCACCGGGGGGCGCACAGCAATCCCTCCTGCAAAACAATTTACCACCGAATTGCAATCACAACTTGCATGCCCAGCATGAGGATTCTGGGCATTATTACCCACAAAAGCCAAAAAGGCGCTTATCAGGGGGAGGCCTACATACATCGGTGCCTATATTCAAACATATGGTCTATGAACACTATCTTACTTCAATATCAAATTGTTAATATAAATTTATATTATGTATATATTTTATCTCTGATTCGTATTATTTATATCTATAGCTATATATAGTATTTGTTTATAAATGTTCTGTATAGTATATGTTATTCTTTAATACGCCATACCTGTACAATAGTCACATGTACATCCAAAGGTTGCCTGGAAGAAATCGCTTTTAGCGATAAGGCCGCCCATTATGCAACTGTTTCTGCGTTTGTTTTTTTGTACTGTTTTTTTTTTTTTAACTTGGTGTGCAATAAAGAGTATTTATATTTTATTGTATCGGTGGACCAGTATAGGCTGAAGACATAATTATTAAGAGTCCCTTCCCATCTCCCTTTATAAAAAAGATTACGAGATGGGAAGGTCGTCAAATGGGAAGGAGCCTTTATATCTACTACTTTATATTTAGAAGCTAATTTATATGTCTAGACGTAGCTATCCTTGTTCTAGTATTTAAAGACCGATTTGAGACTTAGCTAGGGACTACAAACTAGACTTTCTTATAGATTTCGATTGATATCTCTATGGGCTTTGAGTCCGGGTTGAGATACCTTCTTTGTACCTATTTTGCCAGAAGCGTAATACGACCTGCTGGTCAATCTAGACGAATTCGTAAGTTTCACTCATATACTATTTTCGTCGCTCATTCGTTCATTTTCTTGTTTTTTATTCGTTTTTGATTACGAATAAAAGTAAATCAATATCACTCTTTTTTACAGACATGTCTGTGAAAAAAAGTAATTTTAATTGAGTATAAAGGAAATCAAAATGACTTCATAATATTATTTATTAAAAAAGTTTAAAAAAAGTTTAAAGTAATTTTGATTTAATAAAAAAAGTTAGTTAAAATTACGTTTTTTATTAACTCATTTTAGATTTAATAGAAAAAGTTAGTTAAAATTACTTTCAGTATTTTTATTAAATAAAAATACTTTAAAAAAAAATTTGAAGTAATTTTATTTATTAAAAAAGTAATTTTGATTTACTTTTTTTATTACACTAAAATTGAATTTTAAATTGTACTTGTGTAGTATTGAACTATAATTGAATACGAATGTAAATCAAAATAACTTATTTCAGCGACTTTTTCGAAAATTTTGCCGTCATTTCAATTCGAAAATAATGTAATAGTTTTATTTTGTATAGTTTATATAGCGATGCCGAAACAGAATTTGATGACCACCAAGAGCAAATTCGCAGTTTCTACCTCAACTATCACACTAATATTCTAATGCGAAAGTTTGAATGGATGGATGGATGTTTGTGGCTTCTTCACGCCAAAACTACTGAACTGATTGAGCTGAAATTTTGCATAGATGTAACCCTAGACCTGAAATCAAACATAGGCTACTTCTTATCCTGGATAAGGGCGTGCGAAGCCGCGGGCAGCAGCTAGTACAAAGTAAAACTATTACAGAGACATTAAAAGAGCTTATCATATATCAACAACTGTCCAATGGATTATTAAAATATCGTTTGTTTAACTTAATAACATATTTTAATTGTTTAAAAAAACTAAAAACCAACTTCAACGACGGTAATCGACCTTTATAATGAAATAATCATCAAAGTAGGATAACTATTGACGGAGATACGAATTAAAATATGTACTCACAAAAAAAAAGGATCCTAGCTCGAAGTATACGAATTTTAGTTCCACGCTGACCATCGGCGCTGAGAGCTCAGCGCGTAGCAATCTTATGTATGGACAATAAAGAAACCTTTTAGAATAACGCCGACCATAACGCCCACAATGATTAGTGGTCGTCGATTTGAACTAGCTTCGTGTGAATGATGCTTTAGGCACCGAGCTGAAACCGCACCAAACATTCCGAATACGAGCTTCAGATAGTTATTACCCAAGTTTAGGATAACTAGGTAGACAAGGTTATAGAATACAATATATTTTATGTCAACAAAGGCATTTATGAATGAAAACTTCACTGATAAAAAAAACATTAATTAACTAGGTTAGTAAAGTAATCACTAAAAAAATAAATTATAGTTTAAAAAACTAAAAAAAACACGCTTTTATTGTCAATCAAACTAAAAACTAGGAAATAATTTTTGATGACAAAGAGTTTAATATAACTGTAGTAGCAGATGAAACGATTAATCATAATGAATCGCCTCAAAACAAATTTATAATAAAATTCTTGGAGTTTAAAAATTTAAAATTAATTCATGTTTACAGTTTAATACGATTTTGTTATAGTCTTCTGCAAATCCTAATAGTTTACTGAGGGGCATTATGACATTAAAAAGACCTTTTTCAGATTTTGTTCCATTCAAGTTCCACCCCCACAGAGCAGCCTGTTTACCTTCTCCCTCATTCATCGAAACGTAAGATTTGATTGTAGAAGTAATACCGACATGTCTAATACGATCAATTTCAACGCCATTTATCTCATATCTTATATCGTGAAAAAGAAACGGTATAGGGTTATTGTTAAGCTGACACTCCTTCCTTATAAGTTTACCTGCAGCATCCTTCATATATACTTCTATACATCCTTCAATGTAAATGGAACTGCCTGCAGGTAGTAAATAAGTGTCTTGTTGATTAATCGGTATTCGTATTTCATCGTTTTCTTTGAAGCTATTGGTGTATGGAGTATAGGAATGAACTTCATAACCCTCGATAGAGTTGTCAAAATGAGGTGCTTCATTAATTTGCAAGATACTCATAGTTGAAATCCCAAATTTTTTAAAAACTCTTTATTTATCTCACTGAGAGCTGGTACGATACGTGTGTGTTTAATGGAATCACGATTTGAACTATTAGCTTTTGTCGGCGCACCACCTCTTTTCTTACGTTTGTTAACATTGAAATCAATCATATTAATATTTGTAGTAAAAAATACTACTTATTTGTTCGAAGTATAGACTGACACTGAACTATTGCGTTTCAACCACGCAATTTATTTGACATTAAAGCATACGATTTTCTAGAAATTTTAGGCATAAATGACCGCAGTTATATGAATGACTACCCTGATAATTGATATAGTTATACTGAATGCTGTCACCCAAATAGTTAATAAATTCTGTCGGTGGTTTAAGATCACCATAACTATCAAAGTATTCAATATTGTCATTTCTCTTAACATAAGCTACCCAATGCGTTCCTTGATTTTTAGAGCTATCCAAATTAATTATACCACATTCAATTTTGCGTGGATATTTGGGTAATTGATCTCTCATGAATACTCCTCGAAAATATGGAATATGGTTTTTTGAATATTTCATTATATCAATGTTGGTAAGAGGACGATTAGGTAGCTGTTTATTCAGTTTTTTGACGAAGCGTAAATACCCAAACCACCTTTATATGGTTTAAGCTGTAATCCTTTGCCTAGACATACCGGCTCAAAATTCTGATTAAGACTTTTCATCACATTCCATGTTTTTAGCGCCGTCTGAAATGTTTTTACCATTTGCGATATAGCGGATGTTTTATTAACAAGAGCACCAGCAGCAGATAATCCGGTAATTATTGGTATTAATGGTAAAAATCCTCCTTTCTTCGGTAGTGGTATCACACGTGGAATTTTCACGTCAGAATCAGATCCAATCAGATCTTTAATTGCAGCAATAGCCATATCGATAGCCAGCTTTTTACATTTTGGTTTTGCTTTACAGATATTTTTTTTCGCATAAGCAACAACATTTTTAAAACTTTTTTTAAGTCCCGATCCATTTGAAAGCTTTATCAACATTGCTTTGTTAACAATACTCGCGGCAAGCTTCTCACCTACATTCGCATTGGATGATGATGATGCTCGCTTCTTGGCCATTTTCATTAAGATCTTATCTGCTGCGTGTCTAGTTTTTAAATTCTCTGTTTTCATATATGCAATATCGTGTTCTTTACAATACTCATCAAGTTGATTCACACCTTTGTCACCTCTGTTAAGTCTCTCCCGTAAATTTGTTCCTGGTCCACAATAATTATATCTGGGGAGATGTAACTCAAACGGTAGATGATTTATAATACTATTCACAAGACCTTTCCCTTCCATAAGAAAACGAACAATGACAAAATTACGCTTGATATTTATAATATATTAGTGTTGCTAATCCAACTATTTTCCTGAGGTGGTAATCCTAGCCATTTAACAAAAACTTTACTCCCTTTTTTCTTAAGAACTTTTTCAACTAAATATACATCAGCATTTTTAGTTTTCTGAAGCTCTTGAGCATAAAATGATCCTAGAATTTTGTTTTCTCTTGAGTCTTCGAGCAAATAAGTCGGCGGATCAGTATTTTGAACAACTATTACTTTAAATAACTCAGCCGACCAATTTGGAGTGTAGCCTTTCTCAAAATTTGTTTTATGTTTACTTATTCGTACTACATCACCGACAACAAAAGAATATTTTCTTTGAATTTTTGGTTTGTGGAGAACATTGTATCTTTGCATCACCATGCGTTTTGTAAGTTTATTCACTTTTGCTGGACACATTTGAATAGTACTATGTTTAGTGTGATTATAATCATTCACAACTTTTTCTAAGGTTAAGGTTCCATCAACCCATTTAAAGTCACCTTTCAAACTAAATGTTTTATAAAGTTTACCTTTTATTGTAGGTATTACTCGTTCAACTATTGAAGCCTTTTTAGTTGAATATGTCGAGTAATGGTTTATTGAATGCAATCGCATCACATTTTTAAAAGAAATATTGTAGAATTCCGTACCCCTGTCAGTTTGCAAGTTTATAGGGGACTCTACCAGCGCATAAAAATTGATTGGAATGCTTTTGTTACAGAATCTTTAGTTTTATTTTTTACTGGTCTGACCCAAACATACTTCGAAAAACAATCAATTACGATTAGTATAAAATTATAATTTGAATTCATTTTTGATATTTTTTTGAACATCAATCAAATCTGCTTGCCAGAGATCATCTAGGTCTTTGAGTAGAACACATCGACGAGGAAAATTTACTCTAGCATCTTTGTGTATTTCGTTCACTACATCTTCTTTACTCATTTTTAGCTTCTATAATCCTTGACAATCGATTAACAACTAAACGAATCTTTATTATGACTATGTTATTTATGATTTTTATTATACCTGCTTCCCGTAGTTCTTCTATGATTGAAATAATTTCGTTGTCTTGATTTGTATTTCCAGCTTGTTTGGAAGCAATGAGAAGTTTTAATCTCTCGACTAGCTCATTAGGATCATCCCAATATATAAAATCTGTATTTTTTCTATATTTCTTTAAAACATTTATGTTACCACCCAATTTTTTTATTACTATCAACTGCTGATGTGATGAACATGGGTTTGATAATTTGTTTATATTTTTCACCTTTGTCTCCCTTTAACTGTCCATTATCATTCATAATCACGCTTATGAGCATTCGTTTTTATCAAGATGTTTTTATAAGTATTTTTATCATTTTCAGTAACTAACTCTAGGTTCGGCTTTTTTATGTAATAATACCTCTTTTAGTCCTTCAGTCAACTGATATTCGGCATTATCAATCTTAATTCTACACGGCTCCTGGTCACCATCGATTGAGGAAATTATTTTAACCGGGAGAATTACCCATCATTAACAGATCACCTACTTTCCGGACACCGAAAGGAATATTTATATCATAAAGGCTACTCAGATATTTTTTTGTTATATAGATACGTCTTTGTTATCATTGTTTTCCATATCAGTAAAATATTCTGAACCCGAATCATAATGTTCTGTATCTGAATTTTCATCCGATGATTGTTTATATACTCTTGATGGTGTGGATGTAATCGCATCATCTAATTTTGGCTGGCACGTTTATAGTATTAACATTAAAATCACATTTTACCTTATTTTGATTAGATTTTATCATTTGTGTTAAAGGTTCAGTTACAGGTTTAAATATTTTATTGAGTTCATAGTTGTTTTGATCTTTCTAGGTCTCTTAGCTGTTTGAGTTATTTTTTTATCATATTTGATGATGTTATTATTTGTTCTTTAATATTAAGACTCATCTTTTGTCTTCGCGCTTTCACGTATCTCTTGCAAATGACAATATTGTATTTCAGGATAGGTATATAAAGGTGTCTAGATTTTTTCTATATCTACCGTTATTTAATTCAGAGTCTTTATTTATAGTTAAAAAACTGTGCCTTTCCCGCCAAACATTATGACAAATATCTCTAAATGTATTCCATGACATATCTGAATTCACATGCTCGTTGTATACATGCTTTAAATTGTTTTTCATCTTGTTTGAAGAGCAATAATAAATTTGTGTTATCGCGAATCAACTGTTTTGGTACCCTCGTATATACGTTTGTGATAGATAAAAGCAATCGGATTTGGTTGTGTCTTCCCATGGTGAAATAATTACGAATATTAATCTGATTTTCACAAACTACATCATCAAAAATTATAACAGTGTTTGGTAACACATCATTTGGATGTATAACTTCTTTATCATCACTTAATACATAGTATCTGATTTCAGGAACTTTTAAAATTACTTCTTTAAGAAAGCAATATTTACTTTGAAATGGAGTTTTTGTGTATAAATATAAATTTTTAAATTTAAGTCCGTTTTTATGTAAGAGCAAAGTAATCATTACATTAGTTTTACCACAGTTAGATGGCCCACTAATCAAACAACGTATACTATTCGGTAATAATGCACTATGTTTTATGAACTGGGATTTTGTTTCAATATTAATAGGATTGACATCCAAGCTAAGCGGTTGTTTTTTAAGCTTCATTGTAAGATAAATGATGATAATTGCTTCTTGAGCCACCATTTTATAGATATTGCCCCCGCCTCTCTAGAATAATAAGAATAGGATCCGATAGAATTAAAATGCAACGAAATAGATCATGAATAAAGTGAAACGCAGTAGTTAATAATTTATCGATAAAACTTTTTTATTAGTTATCATTGGGATTATAATTATAAACAATATACAAAATGAAAAATAATTAACACTTCAAACAATATGTAAATATTCTTATCAAAGTATCTAAACACATAGGTATTTCATTAGAACTAAACGTAGGCATAGTGCCCCCATGCT
Organism: Quercus berberidifolia; assembly: GCA_028535905.1. Classification (NCBI taxonomy): domain Eukaryota; kingdom Viridiplantae; phylum Streptophyta; class Magnoliopsida; order Fagales; family Fagaceae; genus Quercus; species Quercus berberidifolia. The sequence goes on along the minus strand of JAPQVW010000068.1, from coordinate 43,876 downwards.
GCAGTTTCAACCTGATTCGGTAGTATTTGACGTTTATCATCATTTCTATTTAATACTAACTTATTCACTTCTTGTGAATACAAAATATGTTTCAGAGACTTGATCGTATTTATCTTACATTTTAAATCATTATCATTTAATAAACAATCGGAATAATCTTCAAAGCTTAAAGTTTTCATAACAGACTTTGACACACCTTTAGCCTTTTTGATCTCGTCATTAGTACTCTTAATGCAGTAAAGTTTAGCTCTTAAACCTACAAACTCGGTTATTAATGTACCACCCATTTCATCTTTGAATAAGCCAGGAATTTTGTTATTTACTCTTGGGATTCCATATGGATTATTTTTATCGAAATTACTGGTATCAAACATTTGTATATCGTGTTTAATATTTTCATACACATCATCAGTATACATTAAATATAAGAGACTATCGGTATCAGTGTAACAAAGTTTAGCATTCTCCCCATATTTACTTTTAATATAATTATAGTGAAATTGATATAAATGCGTTTTTGCATACTCCAATACCGTAAATCCCACATAGATCGGTTTATCCAAAGTTATTTTTTTCTAGGACTCAACTGAATCGCTACGAAATTTCTGAAAACATTGATTAATGATTTAAAATTTGGTTTGGCAATTAGTTTTCGAGCACCAACAACGTTTATTTGTTACATTATTATCGTCCTCCCATTCAGATACTAGTTTTACATTCACTTGTTTTCGTTTATTCTCTATAGTTTTACCAAAGATTGAATTATTCAATAACCTTGAAAAAGTCTTTTTCAAAATCAGATTTTGACTTCTGGCGTAAACTTGTATTCAAATCTATATATTTCTTTAGAAAACTTTCTTGCCTAAAGGTTATTACACGATGAATTTCTTTTTAATAACAGTCCTTGTTTTAAACATTCCTTTAAATGAGTGTAATGAATTACATAGCAATATTTATTGTTTAGATTTGCCACTAGTTTTGCTGATTTACTGCCTGGTGGAATAAGTTTCTCAACAGCAAAAGGTAAGTCACAATGGGCATCATGTAAGTAATGAGGATATTCTAAATCAACTTCCAAAATGTATCCGTATTCACTATCATCCTCGAAATGGTTTCAATATTTAAATCGTTAATTTTCTCAGGTGATAAAAATCTAAAATCAGATATTGGCATTTTTTTCATCATGGCAAAACCATACAAATTATTACAATCTAGATATATTAAAAAACTCGACGGCTTTGAATAATCAAAATTCGGTAAGTACTTATTATTAGCATGAGCGTGTCTCAGCGAGCATTGTGCCAAACCACCTCGAACGCCTTTTTCTATCATTTGATATATTTCAAGATCAGTAACTAATTCTAATCGAACATCAGTATAAAGGAGCATCGCATCCCAGCTAAAGCCTGGTGCGGTTACATAATAGGCCGGATCTAAATTATAGTAATGCATGCTCACTGGTTCTAAAGTTCTCGAATATATCTGCTAATAACAAAACATCGCATTTCAAATATAAATCAGTGTATTCACCCATATCATTTATGTTAAATTGGTTCCAAACATTTTGGTGCGTGTATATATTCTCTATCAGATATATGTTTCCTTCAATAAACTATTATAAAATTTGTTCTTTTGGCGGTAAACAATTATAATCATAATTTCGAAAAACTATTCATGTAATCATAAGGGTAAACCCCTTTCTTTCTCATTAATACGAATTGAGTGGGGTGTAGTAAAAAATTTAGATGTATGTACAAAATTATCATCATTTAAGCTTTTACTCAAGTTATCTAGACTTGCACTTAAGAATTGAAACGAATCAATAAATTTCACATTTACAGATGATTGGTTCTCATTTATTGTGAAATGATTTGGTGATCGTTATGTACTTTTCTTTTGTCTTCGGTATAACATTAATTGAGCCATCATATTTCGTTAATTCCATTATGAATAAATGTAAATCATAGCCAGATAAATTATGAAATACAATCGGTATAAATGAACATACTTTGAAATTGAGGTTGCAATATGAATGAGCTGCTCCTCTATACTCGCCGGTAATATGATCATGGTCACGAACTTTATCACCAAACAATAAATGTTTACAAATATGACAATAAATACTCGAATCGTATTCATTTTGTTGTTTTTTGGTTAATTGTATCATGGGCTTATTAGACGTAACCAAATCATTAATGTATTTTACATCTTCCATTAATTTTTTTATAAATACTTCAGATGCATCTAAACCTCGATATGAAACCCATTTGTTTTAAGGAGCTATCGAATGAACAACATACATAGTAGGCAAAACACGAAGGTTTATGAACCTTATACTTTGTAGTGTTCGCGCTCTGCAAATCATCTGAATAGTTCTCTAATAAACTCTCAAAATCAGCATAAATTATAAAAGGAATCTTTTGTTGTCTTTCAAAATGTTTTAAACATTATAAGTGTATTGGGTTTTGGTAGTAATTGTAAAACTTATGGAACAATAATGGTTTTCAAATTTTATTTTACTGCTGAAACATTGCAAGCATGATTCACACAAATGAACCCCAGTTGTATGTTTTGTTATTTGCCCTCGCACTAATTTTAGCAGATTTTTTAATCAAACAAATAGTGACCTTTTCCATTGCTTTCAATAAATAGTAAGTTAAAATGATTGATACTTTTCTTGGTAGTCATAAACAGAGGTCCAGTTACATATTTATACTTTTTGTCTAAACCCAAACACATTGATACTTATATTCGAGTTATTCTTTTCAAAGATCTTTATATCTTGAAATGATGGAGGAAATTTCATCCCATTTATATTAAATATATTTGAAAAATGCGGATAGGAGCTGCATCTATCTGAGTTGTTGACACATGGATACAACCCAGCTAAAACGCTCCAAAGAAAACAAAAATCATCATTATTTTTAACATTAATACAGCTTTTAGTGTTGTACACGCGAGGAGGTAATTTAATATATGTACCTCTCTCGCAAAGGACAATATTTATTTATATTCATTTCTAAATGACTTAGTGATAAAAATGTCCAACCGGGACTCAGAATGTTCAAATTCAGTAAGTTTTCTTTTCATAGTTTCAATTGTCTTCATTCTATATATCTCTTTCAATTCATCAATATCATTTATTATTTCATATTTCAAATTAAATGATTTCAATTGCTTTTCATTGGTTTTCGGTAGTAAAATAATATGCATATAATTCAAATTGTACCTTAAGACATTTGTGTTTTTGTAAATTCATTTCTATAAGTCTATAAATATCGGTTTCATGGTCATATAAAAAATCTTCTGGTATGGAATAATTCTTATTTTCAGCTTGAATTCGGTAACTAATTATTCGATTTTTAAATGCTGTATTCATGATATATATACTGTCAAATTCAATTGCAATCATGGAATTCAATTTATGTAATTCTGTTTTCAAATGATATCGATATCGATTTCTCTTTACTCTTATATCACATATATCACATTTAATAATTTCATCATTAGTAATAGGGTCTTGAATATCGACGATGTTAACTGCAAAGAAAGAAAAGATTTGTTGAAATATGGAAAACAAATATATTTACCTAATTGATAATTATGATTACAAACTAACAACATCAAAAATATTGATATTAATGGATTTAATAGACCTTATAACAACATGTGTCACTATGTGGAAAATACCTACTATGTGGAAAATAAAAATTTATAGACATCTTACCAATGTAATTAGTTGCCCCACTACAACTGCATACTAAAGTTAGACGTGAATGTGTTTGGGGCATGCCTCGGAATTCCTTCCTAGCAGCACTAACTACATTGGCAAGATGCTGCCATAAAACGCTGTCAGTGTCTGTCTTCATTTTAAGACTCGACACCGAGTGACGCCATCTATTTATCGGCATGACATTCTCGATGTCGCTACATCTATACACTTTTATTTTCCACGTAGTGGGTACCTGGCTTGTCCGGTAAAAGTTGTTTGGAGAGCCCCGTTGCAACTCTATTGATAAAAATAGATTGCAACGCCGGAGGGTGGCGGTGTCGGAGGTAAAAATGCTTCAGGCTCCTCACATTCACTATCCTCTCCGAAGAGGTCATTCATCGTAGCTTTAACCGGCGTGATGGGGTTGATTGCTGGCGATGACTTCTTCTTCGAAGAATGTGATATCGAGGGGCTGTTTCTTCGACACCCTCACGCCTTCGTCTCCGGAAGAACATAAATGCGGCCTGTGAATAAAAATAAAAAAATGTTACTACAATAATCTATGTATGAGTACTTTAACTTCTACTATATCAAATAATATGACGTTGACCCATCAGGTAAAAAGTGAACAGGCAGTCAAGTTTAGCTTACCTTTTTGTCTGTTTTTTCTGCGAGTCAGCCATCACCTTCGGGTCTTCTTCCTCGGAAACTGGTTGCCTGTGAATAAATGAAAAAATGTTACTAATATAATGTATGCACCTATGAGTTCTTTACCTGTGGAATCTATAGATTCCACTACTAGTGAATGAGCAAACATATATTTAAAATTTAAGTACTTGTAACTCACCTTGTTTTTTCATAGTGGGAGATCCTCTTCCTCCCCGAGACTACCTTCACCTCGTCATCCGATGGGGGGAAAATTTCGTCAGTGAGTACAGGCATCGATCTCGACCTGTAAATTCATAAAAAATAAATAAAACATCAGTAAGGTAGGTATAGACCTAAGATATTATAGGAGAGGTAAGAAATAAATAAGAATAGGCAGGTACTTACATGATTATTGTTGCGAAGTGTTCCTGGTGTATTCTTTGCTTTGCTTATTGCAAGTGATGGCTTTGATCCCGAAGTCTGCCTTATTTATTGCAGAAAGTTTTTAAGTGTGTGTCGTATACAGAAAGCATGATGTTTGTGGATAATAGCTGACTGTGTTAAATTCCATACATTCGATTGGCGTTAAGAACACCTGTGCATCTACTTAAATGTTGCAAGATTTTTTCAATTGTAAGCAAATTACACAATTGATTTGTAAAAATGTTTGATTTTGAACTTTATAACAATCAAAATATTTTTCTATAAATTCAGGTTGTAGATACGATCACAATGTTAATCACTTCGAAACCGCCAAGAAAGTAAAACACTCATTTAAATGGCTGTAAGTATCCAAATTTTATTTTATTTTATTGTTGCGGCATTATACCTAATCTATGGTTAATATCTATAGGTAATAGCTATGGTCATAATTGATAGTTACTTTTATTTTTTACAGGACAGCGAAGAATCACTGTTTAATTTCATTCCAATGAACAAAAATGGGAGTACGAGTCGCAAAAGAAGCAATGATGAAAATATAGTTATATTCATGTATTAAGAGACCGAACACGGGAGGCAGGCAAAAATTAATTAGAATAGAAATTTATGACCTTACGACCGGTGATCTTACTTCAAAAGAACTTGCAGGTGCATGTCCGTTGTAAAGCTGATGTTTGTGTTACAACATGTTATTAAGAATAGTTATATGGATGATATTTATGTATGTATGAGAGAACTTATAACAAAAATAGAAAACAATGTGCTAAATTATTGAATAAATTTCCAATTACATTACCACTCTATATTTGTTTTTATTTGATGAATAGTTTGTTGCAAAATCCTGTTACGTAGGTAGGTATCTAAAAATAAATAAACTTTAGTTTGTACAGAAATTCATAAAATATCATGAATTTCTATTTAATCCACTATTAGCTTTTTAGTAATAAACTTTGATACATTAATTACTTGGGGTATTAGGAACCGATTGTAAAAAGTGTCAGTGTAGGTAATGCAGGTAGTATATTAATTTTTAACAAACAATATTAGAGCTGAATGGTCTGACGGTACATCGTATAATGTAACCGATGATACATATAAGGCAGCGGTCTAATCGAATGGAGCTTATTTGTGGGTTGATATGAGATAATGGTGTTTACATTTTATAATCTTCGTAAGTATAAAACTAAATAGTATCTATGACGACCTCTGCGGTGTGGTGGGTGAAGGTCCGCACTTCGACGCAGGAGGTTGGGGTTCGATTCCCCGCCGATTACGTTACGGTGTTCTGATCGTTTTCCATGCATTAGGCCAGAATGTTTATTTACATATTTATTCCATTCATCAAAAACGGAGTGTTGGGAGACCATCCAATCGATGCACCGACGACATCGTAGCGGTCGCAGGGAGTCGATGCATGGAGGCGGCTCAGGACCGCTATCAGTGACGGTCGTATGGGGAAGGCCTATGTCAAGCAGTGGACGTGTGTGGGCTGATATGATATTTATTCCATTCATCATTGCGAATGCTCATGCGAATATCTAGTATTAAATTGAATAGATGTTACAATTCATCTGATGTCATCATTCAACTGACCCAATAAAACAAATCGAATCAAAGGGCTGTTAGGGATCTGACCGGTATCGGAACAGGGGTAGTCTATGTCATGATGAATAGATGATATCCAGAAAAGACATATACCCACTACTTACAGCGCCTTAAAGGCCAAAATAAGAAGGGGTACCAAAGTTAAGAAGGGTAGCACTATGTATGAAATTCCCGCTTTTTAATACCTTTTTAAATTTAGTCGGCTTATCCATTACACCTACCTCTTTTTTGGTATTTTAATGATATTTCCCTAATTATAGATAGATAGATATTGTTTATTGTGCAAAAATTTTACATGATTTCTGGTAAGTAGAGTCTTAAATCCTAGATTAGGTTTTAACAAGACACTAGAGTTCTCTAAAAATATTATTGAGGATACATTTATAAACACGCTCAACAATGGTAGGCATTTACGCACACAAACACAGCGGTGCCACCGCACTATGGAAAATCGAAGTCTATTTCAGATCAAAAATCGATAACTTCTTTACTTTTTCAAGAAAGACGCTTGAATTTTTTGCACATGCATAGAGTATTAAATAAGGCTTTATATAAAGTTCAGATGCTATCATTTTATTAAAGTATAAATATTTTTAAAAAATATATAAAAGAAAAACTTTTACAAATGGTCTTTATTTATTTCCTTAAGGACAACACTATTTATATTGTGAATAAAAATGTATAATTAGATTAGTTTATTTTAAAAAAATAGTAATATAGCTCTTTAGTATTTAAATAAGTAATTAAAATAACGATTACAATTATTCATCTCATAAAACATTTAAAGATACGAAATTTCTAAGTAAAATTAATACTATAAAAATTATGTATCTTAATATGTAGCATAGTGTACACTTTATTAATTATATTTGGTGAACTTCGGGATCCAAAATGAGTTCGTTCACTTTTAAAAGATCTAGGGTATCTTCATCAAGTGATTTCACACTTCTGCTAAATGTTTTTCTAAGACTGGAAATGTATGGATCTGATGTGTAGAGAAGAGTATGAAATACATCCTCATTCGTAGCCGTACGAGAGCACTTCCTGGGCATGATGTAGCCGAAATTTTTTATAATCCTTATTGCGGGATTCTTGCGCATCTTCTGAAAGTTGACCAATAGGAAGCACAGCAAAATGCTTAATGATACTTTCACCATGAATTAAAATTTTATGTACTGAAGATGGCATGTAGTACCAATCATAATTGTTCACATAGAGTTCTGGAAGTTTCCATGGCATAATTGCCAAATTTTTCAGCATTTACCATTTATACCAGATGAAAGAGCTTGTAAAATTATGTAAAGCCGTTTAATCAAATTTATATCCACTCCTGTGATTTCTTGCAGAACATTCTGCATTGTAAAAAAAACCTTCTAGCCGGTATTACCGTCATTGGTATTACCACTTACTTGTCGTGGTTTGTCAATTATCAATCCTAGGTCCCTCACGAAAACGTTGTTGAACTAGAGTTTTCTTTTCTAGCTTTTGTCGCTTCTTTTCTTCACTTGTGGCTGACCATGTTTGAAAAGAGAGGTTGTATGAAATATGTAATATCATTTCCATACAACGAATCCAGGCATGCAATGTAGAAAGTCCGTATTGATATGAATTTTCATTTGCAGGCCTAGCAGTCACTTTAGTCAGATCATTCATTTGCCGTGGAGTAGCTCCACAAATTGTACATGTATAACCAGAAGGTGTATCCGTTAATACTTGAGCTACTTTGCCATCTATCATTGTCAGAAAGAGTTCGTGCTTCACATTCACTCGCCTTCGCCTTCTTTATTAATCAATGATGGATCCAAGGAAATAATTTGGTTTTTTATTTCATCCACAACAGCTTTAGTTTTTTCAGGAGTTTCTTTGCAAAATTCTATTGATATAGGTCGACAAAAACGAACTGATGAAGGCACTGGATTTTGCCAGACAATATCGCCCGTTAGCTCATTGATTAATTTGATTGGCACCAAAGATGTAATAAACAAATTTGCGTCAGAAATCAGTTCAGACTCCTCTGGAAGTTTTTGTTTGTACTGACTCTGACCAGATGAACCATCACATCCCCATTTACTGAATAAAACTAAATGAGTCAATCCAGTCTTATACACCGAATTTATAGCCAAAATGCTAGCTGCAGTGTGGTCCAATAAATCTTGAAGATTCAGTATTTTTGCATGTGTATTTGTAATTTCTATTGCTGAAGATGGTGGATAACATCTCTGTTTGGCTTCTTGTATTTTATGATATGGTGGAAATATAGAACAGTTTTCGCTCGTTAGTTAAATTCCTTAAAGAAGTATATTGTGCTTTCGTTAAATCTAAATCAATGAAAACACTTAATGCCTCTTGATCCGTTAGCATTGTAATCTGGCTTGCGTTATCTAAGAGATTAAAGTATAGAGACTTTATATCACTATCAGCAAGTCTTATTTTCTCCACGAGATTTGCTTCTATTCCTTCTCCTATTGCACGTAGTCCCCGAACAAAGGCATTGTAGATGTGTTCAAAGCCATATTCACTGAGCAACGCAGTATTTTTCCTTTTTTGGTTGATTCTGACGAGTCCCCATAAGAGACACAGGGTCTTCCGCGTTTCCCAGAAGAAGTAGATGGAGACAAATCAGGCGTTACTTCATCCGAGTTTGGTAAACTTACCAAATATTCTGAATCCAACCAATTGCTGTTCTTTTTTAAAAATGATTCCTTGTTCCTCGACGCTCCTGCCCATCGTCTATTAAAGATGGAAATAAGATTCCTTTGAATATCACTGATAATAAAACAGATGTTATCTTCAGAACATTATAGTTTTCTTTTAAAACTGTTGTTAAAGCTTCAAGTTTTTTTCCTCCTTCGATGTATGGAAGTAGAATAATTCACGCTTAGAACACTTGAAAGTTGTAGTCATTTTGAAATTCAGCGAAAATACGAAATAGTCAAACGTCTGTTTAGTTTTATTACGAATTTGTAATAGCGACATTAAGTGAATCCACTCTTTATATATTATTTGATAAATAAAGGGTAGTGTGCATTTTTGTTGATTAAAGTTGTACCGCAAAATGAGTGCAAACTGTAGATAGCACGCTCTATTATCAATAAATAATTTCATATTTAAATAAAATATACCGCAAACTAATCAGTGAACTATTCACATTAGAAACCGCGAAAGATAGAGGTTTTCCGTTCCCTCACATGTATCATACTTTTCACGATAACTTCTGAAACCGCACGTATTCGCAGCTAATTTTTATAAATGTTATTTAGGAATACTTACGCTACAAAACAACATCAAATGTAAAGCATCGGGAGATAACGGTAACTGTCAAAAGTCTCGATGAAGTTAAAAAACTGTATTTTTTTCCCCTCACTTATTGTTAAGTTTTTTTTTTATAGAAATAAAATCATAAAACCTACAACATTTAAATTGCTTTATAATCTACATACAATGAGCTTTTTTAGAAATGTATAAACACTTTATATCTATTCCCCGTAAATATTTGAAAGAAATCAATTTTAAAATATTGAAGCGAACAGACCAGAAGTAGACGTTTTTTAAAAACGGCACTTTGTCGTTTAATAAAAAAAAATCCAAACTTAATGCAAGCAAAATTACTACATTATATTAAAGTTCCACTTATATACTATTTTAAAAAAAAATTAAAGTGCCTCAGTAACGACCTAAGTAAAAACGATTTTTGATCTGCCGTTGTTCTACCATTTTCCATAGTGCACCGTCTTGTGTTCTAGCTGTTTGGCGCGGTGCGCAGTGCAGTTGCGCACAAGCGATCACGCGCATCAGGCCAGCGACCAATGGGTGACAGCGCTGCGCTTGAGCTTAGCTATAGGTGCTCCTTTGTATAGCAAGGTACAATAAAAATAATAATAATATACATTTTAGTGAAGTTTAAGAAGTCATTTTATGATAAGATGATAAATAATGTTTTATTAATATGACTTCAATATTTTTTTCATTTATTTTATTTTTAAGTTCTATTGGCAAATTATTGATTAGGTATGGGATTAAGTATTGAGAGGTTCGCTTACCGTATACGTTATTAAATAGGGGGATTTCAAGTTTTTTTCTGTTTTATGCTTCTAGTTACCTTGGCATGGCTTTTAGGAACTTGAATCTCTGTACGAAAGTATTGTTCAATTAGAAGGTTCAATTCCACTTTTTGATGAATAGGCAATACGCCACAGTAATTAAATAGTCCGTCAGGATCACCTGAGTACTTTGTTTTAATTTTAGAGAATAATTTTAATTTTAGAGTGTATTGAGCTGAAATTTTACAGGTGGATAACTGAATGAACACACTAATTCGTGGAATACCTTTCAGTTTGCCGATCTATAAAGATCTAATCCAATCCAATGGCGAAAATCGTCTTGGTTTTGTCACGCTTTTTTTTCAATAACTTATTATTTACTTACAGTATACAAATGAGACTAGGCAAGACGTTGTAAGCAGTTATAAGGCACATATTACCGTTAGAAATTGGTCTCTAGGTCTTATCATTGAAGAGCTACAATATGATAACCTTATTTTACGTATCATTTTTTTCTTCAGAACTGTATGTTTTTTTCAAATTCTGTTTTCACAAACATTATAAACTAATTCATAACAACGTGTGTAAAAAAAATCATAGAAGTGCGCCTAACCGTTTAGGAAATCCAGCCAACTGCCAAACGTTCCCCAGCGAAAACTTGAATATGTCCAGAAACATAAGACACACAAATTTCATTTTATCACACACATTTAGAGGGCGTGGCACACTAATTTTTCGGTACATTTATTTTCCATGTGAGTCCATTTTGAAAAAAAAAATCCGCTGGGGGAACGTTTTCCCGGCGGAAACTGTTTTTTCCAAATATTTCTAAAACGGCTGGACACACATCGGCTCCAGTCCAGTGTGGCCGGTGCAGATGTATTTGGTCCGTTTCGGATTTTTTTCTGTCTCTGGGGATCTTTTGTTGACCATACCGTTTTGCGGATCTTTTTGAACCATAACGCTTATCGAATAAAAGAGCACATTTTTTTTCTTTTTTTTGATGTTCGTTTTCTTCCCCTTTCTTTAAGGTACGTTTATTTTCTTCTTCTTCCAATGCAACTGCCAGTAATACCACGTCCCATTCTACCATTTTACTCATCATTTTAGAATTAAATTTCGTAACGTCAACGTCAACACGCGAACGTTTTGGTTATTAAAGTGCGTAACGCACACAAACTACACAAATGCCGGCGGCGCGGGCGGCAATGTCGCCGGTAAAGCCGCGGTGTAGGCGCTGTGTGTAGGCGCCTTAAGAAATGATATAGCACTGTAACAGACTGACTGCGCGGTGGCAGCACTAGTCGGTTCATGTCATGAGATCGTGTCTTCGGATCCGAGATTATCCCGTCGGATTCCAGCGGATTTTAGCCGTCAACCGGCTCCGGTCGGCTGCCGACGACGCGTGTGTCGAGGTGTGTCGGCATCCGGCGCGGCGCGGCAGGTGTGAATCGTACGGCTCCATTTTGCATACGAATAAAAAACAAAAGAAAATTAAGCATTGTCAGAGAATATATACTAATAATACTAACCCATTAAGCAGCGAAATAGTAGAGGACTCTGAATTGACAAGCACTTGTAAATTGCTGTACCTACTACCTACCCGCCAATTCTACCTTGTTCTGATGTAAAACTATCGTTAATTTTAATCAAGGCATACCTTTCACAGGGTCCTCTTGGCAACCTGGCCATCGTCCAAACAGCATGCTGGTACCTAGACTCCATCCTAGGCATGGAAAACGTTCGGGGCATCAGGATCCAACAGGTCGCAGTGGCCCTGCTACTGGATAGCACAGAAGTTGCATGGCCACGCTAAACCTTCCTCGCGAATTACCAGGATTTCAAACGATGCGTTTACGGTAGCGATGCTGCTGAATGAGGAGAAGCAGATTTTGATGAAGCTGGCAATTTTGTTGAAAAGACTAATATTATCAATACGAAAGTTGGTTGTTTGTTTGTCACTTTTTGTATATTTATGATAGTAAACAAAGTGGAACTCGTATTTACAATTGAAACAGTAAAGCAAACTGCAGACTGTTGCAAACAATCTCGTGGTATCTTAACTGATCCATATCAATACCATACAATACCAATCGGACTCCTCCCCAAGACGCTGGCTGCATTGCCCCGCTTATGGCAGCATCAGATACCCACCAGCCCTCGCGTCACGCAATTGGAACGAAGTTCCTTATCGCGCGTTGTGAAAGGGGGCTAGATGGAAAAAATTCTTACGAAAAGTTGTCACGACACTTTTTGCTATAGTAAGCTATTGTAAGCTGTGCGGCGTCGCATGTTTCTCTGTCTGTCTCTCTCTCTCTTATAGAAAGCAAGCCAGATATTTTCATTTCTATTTCGCATTGAACAGTGTGGTGTCGCGACGATTATTTTTGTAAAATTTTATTACAATTCCTTCACTAATTAATCGAAAGGAACTTCGTTCCATCCGGGTGTCCCTTGACACCTCTCAAGTTTTTTTTATTTGTATTATTTGAAAAGAGCAGAATGAAGCAATGAATTAGTATAGCTGTAGTGTAGATGGTATGATAGTGATGCTTAGGAACTCAAATCTAATTCAATGGTTTTTCAGTCACTACATAGTGGAATTATTAAAAAAAGGTAACTGGGAGTCCGGTGATCTTTTTCACAATGTCAGACCAGCGGTTAGTGATCGGCCTCGGTTATCTGGGTTTCGTCTAGCTATGTGACCAAAGTAGCCGAGGATACGTTGGTAGCAAGCAGAATGTAGAGAGCCGGGTTTTAATGTTCAACTGGTCGAGAATTGATTTTAGGTCCGTTTGGCTGTCCATGGTATCCACAGCATTCCTCCAGCACCACAATTCACTCAGCTTACTTGTGGGCAAACTATTTCACGTTTATTAAAGGCCTTGGAATTCCTAACCTGCGTTTTTTAACCAAAACTTGAATCTGTATCTAGATAATATGATACGAGTAATTTATTAAACTCGATACGAAACGGTTACTTGTTTAACTTGTTTTGTAAGTACGTAAGTAATTAAAGATCCCCAGGGCTAGGAAGGGTGACCACGTTGTTCACCCTTTCGAAATTAGGTATATCATTCAGTAGGTTTCTAGTTTCATATTTTCCAACTCGATTTCATCTCAATATTTGTATTTGATGCGATCGCGTGATCTTTTTTCCAAAGACCATCTGAAGGCTTTTACTTTTTAGATGGTGTTAATGGAATGTGTGTGAATTGCAAGCACCCGCTGAGTGACGGTCATTTATGCTAGAGATACCTTATTTTCTCCTATTTTAGTTTAACTTTTATGTGCTCCAGTGCAGGGTCGGACTGGCCATATAGTCGGGGTGGCGATTGCCAGCCGGGCCCCAGCCTGTGCGGCCCCCCCCACGGGTCTGGCTTGTGGATCTCGCCACAAGCACGACGCGTCGGTAGGTAACGGGTAGGCTGGGGCCCGGATACAGTCAGAAAATTTATCGCGGCTCGCTTTGCTCGCCGTTACTTTAGATACCTTCTTTGATAGCTTTCAAAGCTAGGTACTCAATTTAGTTTTAAACTACGTGTCAATTTGACACAATGAAAGCAAATTTTAAAATTATAATGTATCTATTTATTTAGCCAAAAAAAAATCATCAAATCAAAGGCCCACAATAAGCGTCTGATCAAGGGTCGGCGCTGATCCACCTGATACTACCACTCTCACATCACGGGCCCCCTTAGGAGCTACCCGGGCCCTTTCGAAAGCCTCTCGGAAATAGGGGTAATGTGAACAGATCGGACTTAATTAAGTATATGGACAAATTATCTTCTCTAAAATTAAATCAAATTGTAATGTTCACATTCCCCTACAGCGACAGCTTGCCAAAAATAGAAAATAATATTAGATATAAGTTAAATATGACATTGCATACTATTTCATGCAATAACAATGTACATGTGATTTACACTAACAGTATAGTTAGTAAAAAATATTACTTGACTGAAAAAGGTAATTACTACCTTTCAAAATATTGCAAAAGACAAATAGCTATTTCGCTATCCTATTATTTTAATATTACAGCCAAAAATTTGGCTATACAAGATGCTTCTTTTGAGCATTGTAATAAACTCTCAAACAACACAACCTTGGAAGTTCTTCCAAGTCATTTAAATTAGACATAACGACAATAGAGGAAGTCTCTAGCCCTATACAGTCAAATAGTATTAGTCACATACAAAACCAAAAAAACCAAACCTGTAAAAAAAATGCAAAGCTTACTAACTTGGTGCACCAAAATATTCAAGGATTAAAAGGTAAATTATTAGAGTTGGAATTGTACATGAACTCTTTTAATATTAACATCATCTGCTTAACAGAACACTGGCTGAAAAGCTGTGAGCTCATGTTCAATTTTAGTAATCACCAGGTTGGTAGCTATTTTGCAGATCACATGCTATTCGTGGAGGCTCAATAATATTATTAAATAAATTCATAAAATTCAAAGACCGTAAGGACATAATGTGCTTATCCGTTGAAAGCCACATTGAAGTAGCATGTGTTGAGTTGGAGCAAATTATTGTAGTAAGCGTATACAGCCCACCATCAGCTTCTTTTGAAATATTTGAAAATGTTATGGAGGATATTTTATTTAAATTATCAAAATCAAATAAAACTCTCATGGTAGGTGGAGACTTCAATATTGATATTTTACAAGTTTACTCCCATAGTACTAGATTGACTAATTTATTTAATTCTTTTAATCTAAGACCACTGTTTATGGAACCTACTAGAATAACTGAAACCTCAGCAAAATGTATACTAGAAAACATATTTATTGGCCAAAATGAAAAAAATTTGAGTAAAAATCGAATAAGCAATTTAAAATCAGACCACTTAGGTCAACTAATTAAATTAAAAATTCAGGTAAAAAATAATTATTGTAAAAAGAAAATAAAATACATACCTGTGACCAAAAATCGATTTGAACGTTTGAAATTGGATTGGGATTCTAAACCATCACCTAATTACTCACTCAACAACCCAAATGAGTCGTATTGTAGTTTTTTTAACAAATTCACCAATGCGTTCAATTCAATATTCACACCCAGATCGATTATGGTCTCAGAAAAACTTACTTTTAGTGAGTGGGCAACAGTGGGTATACATAAGAGTAGACAAAAGTTGTATGAGCTGTATAGTGAAAAACAATATAATTTTAGTGTGCAATTCAAAGAAAAGGTAAAAAATTACTCAAAAATGTTTAGAAAAGTTTGTCTAATAGCAAAGTCAAATTATATCCGCTCAAAAATTAGAAATAGTGAGAATAAAATAAAATCCACATGGAAAATAATTAATAGTGAAACTGGAAAGGTCAGTTCCTACAGTAATGATTACAATTTAAAAATTAATGATTGCTCAATCAACAATGACGTTGAAGTAGCCCAAGCATTTGAAAACTTTTTTACTGACATTCCAATCTCTACTACAAAGTGTCTTAACTCTTCTCAAGTAATCGCTGAGTCATTACTTATCGAAAACACACCCCAATGCGAAAATAAATTTAAATTCAACTATATTGATGAAAAAGATGTTATTAAAGCCTTCAAACTGTTAAATGTTAAGAAAACTACAGATCTCTGGGGCATTTCCGTTAGAATTATTAAACCATTGATTGATACCATTGCACCAGATCTAGCTGTTATATTCAATGAATCTATTGATTTTGGCGTATTTCCTGATCTAATGAAATGTAGTAAAATAGTCCCACTGTTTAAATCGGGTAGTAGATCTGACCCCACTAGCTTTAGACCAATATCAGTACTGCCTACATTCAGCAAAGTTTTTGAAAAACTTATTTTACATCAATTGCTTAGGCATTTTAATGGTAATGACCTGCTAAATTGTAAGCAATTCGGGTTTACTCGCGGCAGGTCAACTACTGATGCCGGTGTAGAGTTGGTATCGCATATTTTTGATGCTTGGGAGAAGTCGCAAGATGCTTTAGGCGTTTTTTGCGACTTGTCAAAAGCATTTGATTGCGTACACCATAAAATATTAATCAGGAAACTACATTACTATGGAATAAGGGACGCCTCTTTGGATCTTCTCACTTCTTAATTGAGTGATAGAATTCAAAGAGTAGACATTAATGGGAAACGGTCTTCGGGCTCTGTAGTTACAATGGGTGTACCGCAGGGGTCTATCCTTGGTCCTTTCCTATTTTTAGTTTATATTAATGACCTGCCCAATCTTGTTAAGAATAATCACGAGATTGTATTGTTTGCTGATGATACTTCATGAATTTTTAAAATGAAACGACAAAACACAAATTTTGACGATGTGAATAATGCAATTTCAAAAGTAGTCCATTGGTTTAGTGTCAATAATCTTTAGCTTAACGAAACCAAAACGAAATGTATAAGATTTGTTCTACCTAATGTAAAACAAGTTAAGGCTGATGTAAACGTAAAAGGAGAACCATTAGAAATTGTTGAAAGTACTGTATTCTTAGGGATCTCCTTAGATAATAAACTTCAGTGGGGTCCATACATAGATAAGCTATCGAAGAGACTTAGTTCTGCTGCGTATGCAGTCAAGACAATCCGTCAACTTACAGACATGGATACTTCTAGACTTGTTTATTTTAGCTACTTCCATAGTATTATGTCGTATCGTATGGTATACTGCTGTGGGGGAACGCTGCAGATATTAACACCGTATTTGTTCTGCAGAAGAGGGCTGTTCGTGCTATCTATAATATGGGTCCCAGAGAATCCCTACGTGATAAATTCAAAGAAATAAACGTAATGACAGTACCATGTCAATATATATATGAAAACTTGTTGTACACTCATAAAAATATCAATCGGTTCCCTAAAAATAGCGATATACATAATTTCAACACTAGAAATAAGAATAGACTCGCTGTGCCCACAACTAGGCTACACAAAATAAATGTATCTTTTAAAGGGCAATGTATACGCTTCTACAACAAAACTCCAAATGAGTTGCAAAAATTATCAGTAAATAAATTCAAACAAATTGTTAAAACCTTTCTGTGCAAAAAGGCTTACTACAAAATATCAGATTATCTAGAATATAAAAAAGCTTGGGACGGGTTTTGCTCCAACTCGAAAAATAACAACTAATAGGCTAAAGGTTTCTTCATCGCTTCTTTACTTTAGTCTACATATCGAAGCGACGGAAATCAAAAATATCACTTTATTTCCATGTCTGTTTAAATTTTATGAATTTGACCTTTTCTAAGTGTACATTTATTGTATTTATGGAAATAAATAATTTTTGACTTTTGACTTTGACTTTTGACTTTTTCGGCCCAGTCCGACCCTGCTCCAGTGTACGGTATGGTACTTTGGGTAACAAATAAATGTTAGGTTATTCTCCTATTTCATTGTAATTATTGATCTAACTATTAGTAATAACTTCAGCTATGCCAAGAACAAGGAACTAAGCTGAGCTCTTCGTCATGATCGGTGCAGATAATAACTGTCATTTTTCTATAGGTACAAAAAAACCGAGACAAAAGCTGGGACCCTTGACGGCATCTGTGACAGTTTTTACAGCCTTTCGGAGGACACTCCGAAAGGCCGTAAAAACTGTCGCAAATCCCAACTACGAGTTCAAACTACCATTAGACGGTAGTTTGAACTCGATCTATGACGCATAAAGCACGGCAAAGCGGTTGTTTTGCATATGATGATTTGCTCTTTTATCCAGATGCAGAGCCGTTCATGCGTGATTTCGTTCGTCCAAGATGTCGCTCAGAAATGCGACCATAGATAGAGACATAAAGACATGCTTCCTCTAAGTGCGGGGCTAATAAGAACTTTTTATTAATTGCTCACAAAATATAAACCATATCTCTAAGTTATTATTAATTTATTAAGTGGGTATTAATCTAACGATTTTAAACCATGTCATTTTTGTTTTACCTTAAAGTCACAACCCAAGTAACACAAATTGGTTGCATAAAAGCTTTAGAGCCAACCCGATTATTTCCTAAGGTGCTAAGCCCAAGCGCTATAGCGTGTAAAGCCCTTATGCAGCTACTATAGCGCCAATTGGGCACAATTTTATGCAGCTCTCAGTTCTATAGGAGCTGCACAACAGTGGCATAAAGGTGCCTTAAGAGCTGCAACGGATTATTAACGTTCTTCTAACGCTCCTATAGCACTTTGTGAACGAGTGAGTGAACGAATTGATGCTACTTTAGGAGATTCCAGTTCAGTTTTGAGTGTGTAGTGAAATAATAAAATGATGAAGTGTTTTAGTTGCAATCAAACATCAGCGCCATGATTAAAATATTATTGAATAAGTTTTAATTACAATTCTTGCTGTTTCGTGATATATGTCAGCGGATATAAACGCTTCCAAGTTTACCGTGGAATAATGTGATGTTTTATAGTGAAATTTTCAAGCGCCTTCCAAAACAGAATTAAATCTTGATAAGGTGTGTGATAAGTTAGCATGTGTTTTACAAATTAAATTATTTTTTAATATTGTATGTATTGACAGTGTGCTATCTGCAGTATTTCGTTTGTATATGTGCAAATATTTAGATAATTTCGCTGAAATGCATCAGTTAATCTCTAAATCTTACATGTAAACAAAGCAATTTCCCACAAAAAACATGGCGTTTTTGCATTGCAGGTATAGCCCGCAAGTTTCACCCCTATACTTTCTTTAAGCGGCTTAAAGCGTTAATTTCCACTCTTCTAATGCTCCGGGTGATTTTTATTTCTCTAGTGCAGCTTAAAGCGTCATAAGGGCTGCAATATCGCCCTTTATGCAGGCATAAGTACTAATCCGATGTGTTTTGTAGGTTGATTTACGATCGTTCAATTTGGAGATCCGTAAGGTCCGACAAGAAACCCAATCTGTGATTCAAGTAAGTAACTTTCAAGTCAAAGTCAAATATGCATTTTTTATTTAATTGACGACCACAGTTGCGCAGCTAGCGAAGGTCCGCCTGTGACGCAGGAGGTTGCGGGTTCGATTCCCGCCTCGGGACAAATATTTGTACGATCTGATCAGATATTTGTTCCGGGGTTCTGAGTGTTTTCTATGTATAATAAAAAAAAACTATCTATGTATGTAATGTATTGTATTATGTATATCAGCTAACATTATTTATTTATTTTATTTATTTATTAACAGCTTGATTCTTAGATACCTGCTAACTTAATTTTTGCTTTTATTTTCAGAACGCCTTTTAAAATAGAATCAACGAGCGAAAAGGATCAAGTCCAGCTGACTGTTTGCCGGATGGGAAAGCCCTAGAATATTATACTGGCCATAAAAGAAAATGACGAAGCGAATAAAAATTTAAGATTATTTAATAATGTGTACATTATGTATACATTATTTAATTTAATTTTTCCATTTTAAATTATTTTGTTGAAAATAAAATAAATATTTGTACTTACCTACCTAAATAAATTTACCTTTGGTTTCATGAGGAGCTGTTCCATTTGTATACTCAGTCACCTTAGTGAACGCTGGGGTTCCGTACCCGAAGGGTGAAAATGGGACACCCTTCAAGTACGGAACCCTTTAAACCATTAAATTAATTTAGTATTTTCAACGGTGCAGGTTGACTCTGTTATACTGTCTGTATAATTATACAGCTTCTTTAAATAGGCTACAAATAGGCTACAATAATCTCTTATAAGCAGCTTAGGGCCGTATAGGAGTTATTATTACCTCTATTATATTATAAAATTAAGTCCCTCGGTCAATTAACGCAACTCTTTCTCCTTTCAGCTCTCCTATCACCCGTTCAAGAGGAGGAGGAATCATTCGAACCATCCCCCGCCGCCCCGCCGCTGCCCCGCGCTCCGCATATTTCTCCCCCCCGCGGCCCGACAGCCCGCTGCCCCCTCTCATCATCGAGGTGGTGAAGCGAGTGAACCCGCATGATCATCCGGAGGACTTTAATATTTTTCTTACAGGTCGAAATGTTTCGAGTCCCATGTTTACCGATGATGATGACCATTCTAACGATGATACTGATCCAGAGGAAAGAAGGAATGGTAATACCACCATTGATGAAGAAATGGATGAAGGTACTGATATTGCTAATATTGAACCAGAAGTCGCATCAGGCGAAAGGCTGAAGCGTAAAACAACTTCAAATAGTGATCCCAGTGATTCAGATGAGGAAGAAGTTAAATCAAACAAATCGAAAAGTAATGATACAGACGTTCTCCCGAAAAGTTCATAGCAAGAAGAGTTTGATGATGAAACTATTGCAAGCTCCATGGATGCACAGGATCGCTTCGAAACAAAGGAACAAATCATTAAAGAAACAGACTTTGCGGAAGTCAACAACTTTGTAGAAGAAGAAAGTATTGATGATAGTTACAATGAATCACTCGATTTTGTACAAGTGACATTTAAAGCAGATGATCACTGGGAATATACCGATGAAACAAATCAGCCAAGAGATGATTCGCTGCCGCCAACATACGCTGAGGATAACAGAGGAGGTGATTCAGAAAATGAAAATTTACAAGATCCTGAAGCGACGGGTGCAGAAACAGAAGAAACACTGGAAAATAATGAAGGTAAGGTATTATGGTATAACCCCCCCCTTTGTATGAAGGACGCACGTTCAGCATTTAATAAATAAATAAATCGTTTATTATGGAACGAAAACAATTTTTACACGGTTAAAAATGAAAACTGGCGAAGTTTTAAAAACTGTGTCGCAGATGACAATACCATCCTCCGAAATTATAGTGGATAGAGTTCCAAAGAGAATACAAAATATAGGTGTACCTACAAAATATAGGTGATTAAATATGACTTCGACTTGTAATAACCATTATCAATAAAGAATCTGAATCTGTCAAGAAACCTACAAAACATTATTCTACTGATATGTATTTTAAAAGGTCTTGGCGGAGAATCTTGTCCAACTTAGCTCGTGGATGTCGTACGAGCCGACTAAGAGAATCTACCCGAGGAAAGGCAGCAGTTTCCTTCTATATACTTCTACATCCCCATTGCGATCACCAATCCGTCTGCGAAGCGTGGTGGTTATAGTAAAGCCCTCTTTGTTTGGGGGCTGCGTACTGCTCTCCCGCAGAGTCCCAGTACAACTCGCCTGCCCCCGAGTTTTTTCGCGGACGAGATGTACTCTACTCCGCGTTTTCAGTAGTGGAAGTATGAGCTAAGGTGCAGCACCGAGCCAATTCATTTCGGTCCTAAGCTGTTTTTCTCTATCTATCTGAAAATAACTGAAAATGCAACTCATTTATTTCCCTTTTCATCGAGTTAATATATGTTACCATATCTTTTCACATGTAGTTTCAAATATCTTTCACACATGTATTTTTTCACTTTTTATCTTCAAATTCCCCATTCAAAACGTTTATTTAAAGTAGTATTTATGTTATAATAAACTAACGAAAAGCCCACTTTAATATCAATAAATCTTCATCTCCTTTTAAAGTGGATGTATTTTTTACTTAATTTTTTTACACCAATGAATAGATATAATTTTTCCCATGTCCATGTATTTTTGTCATTGAAATCTATTCATTCTGACTGTGGTAATAACTACTAACACAATGGATGTAAATTGTCTGCTTAAATTAATTGAATTATAATTATAATAAGTACGTAGTTACGTATGAGGTCAGGTCATTTATATAGTTTTCTGTCTCAACAATCTACTCTTTCGAGCGTACAAAGATTTAATAATTTAATTTCAAATAGCATGCAGTCACAAACAAATTATAAAATTAACATTATTAATCGTTCGCTTTAATCGTAAAATAATAAAAATAATTTTGAGTGTTGATATGAAATTTATGTTTAACAAATTAAATAATAATTGAAATTTATAGCAGTTGATACATTGCAATAATAATTGCAATTTTTAACAGTTGAAACGAAAGTTGATATATCTAAATAAAAATAAACACAGTACAAACCTTTTCGCTGAGAGCGATTTCTCCCAGGCAACCTTAAAAGGCACAAGTAATAAAACACATTGGCTACCTACTTCGCAGACTAAACATACATAGATGAAGCTATCAGCTTTACTTGTTTCGGGTCCATATAAGTCGATTGCGCCCGCGCCGGTCCGAGAAGTAGAGCTGATGAGAAGACCTCTCATCCGACCTTCTGTCAGCTTTCTGCCTGAACACCAGGAGGACACCAACGATGGCCTGAACCGACAAGATGGGCATGTATCTGACGTTAGGATTAAAGAAGATGCGGGTACACAAACAAGTTTCGAAGAAACTATTAATCAAGATATTTGGGGGATTTTTTTTTATGGGCAGCTAGAGTTTTAAGCTTATGCCGCTGCAAAAATCATTTTAGCGGCTAAATGTCACGCAAAATTCTCAAAAGATCAATCAAAAATTGCTAGATAGGTAAGTTAGGTTAGTACCTTAGATTATGATTAGATTTTTTTTAATTAAGAAGATTTACTGAGTATTTTTGTTTAATTTGTTATTATTTTTCTAAATATATTTTTGATTTTCATATCCGTCCTGTTTTTTACACACGCTTTTATTAGCTCGGGCTGTATGTATGTATGTACGTATGTATGTACGTATGTATGTATGTAATGGAATCTTTGAACATAATTTTCACCAACTTCCAGAAGTCTGATTAATTTGAAACTTTGCATACGTATCAAGGACCGATGACAATGCAATAATTTAATAATAGTTTTCCTTAACTAGCGACCCGCCCCGGCTTCGCACGGGTGCAAAAGTAAAGGATAAAAAATGGTTATTGTGGGTTATCCCTAAGAGATAGACATATACTATCGTGGACTTTTTTGTAGACCTTTTTAAGGTGTACAATAGTAGTGGGTATATGTCTTTTCTGGATATCATCTATTCATCATGACATAGACTACCCTGTTCCGATACCGGTCAGATCCCTAACAGCCCTTTGATTCGATTAGTTTATTTGGTTCAGTTGAATGATGACATCAGATGAATTGTAACATCTATTCAATTTAATACTAGATATTCGCATGAGCATTCGCAATGATGAATGGAATAAATATCATATCAGCCCACACACGTCCACTGCTTGACATAGGCCTTCCCCATACGACGTCACTGATAGCGGTCCTGAGCCGCCTCCATGCATCGACTCCCTGCGACCGCTACGATGTCGTCGGTGCATCGATTGGATGGTGCATACAACTGATTTAATTCATTTTAAGTTAATAGAGGTGAATATATGCAGTCAAAAAGAAAACACTATAGTTCGGTTAAAATACAATTTTATTATCAATACACCACTTATTCAAACAAATTACATTTTTCAAGGCACAAATATTCTTATGATAAATACACGTATAGAAATCATTACATTCTGTGTAAATTTCGTACAAAGTATATATATTGGGACAATTTAAATTTTCTAAGTTTACAACATTATAATTACCAAACATTTCTTTAACCCACCTTGCTTTTGCTTCACCTTTTACATAGATACGGCTATTCGCAAGTAGAGGTGAAATAATTTGTTTATAATTTGAAAAAGAAATGAATCCTTCCTTCCAATAAATGTTTCTATTTTTCTCAATCCAGTCAACTTGTCTCATTTCTTTTGTAGTCAAATCATAGAAAGCGTATGGTGGTTTTATTAAAAAACTTTGTACTCCTTTACCATCCAGAATTGCTATCTCTTTAGGTATAAACTGATTTAATTCAGTTTTGAAACCTTGAACATCAACTATTAACTTCATGATATCTTGCGAACTGTGCTACTGAGAGGTTTATATTCTATAATTCGATCGTTGATTATGAGACAATAGGCACTCGTTTTGTCAGGAAAATCTTTATCACTTTCTATTTCAAGTCTCACGTCAACTGGCCCAGTTTTAATGTTTCATTTTGTCTTGAACAGTCTATTACAAACAAAGGTGCCTTTTCTTTGAACTGCTTGATATCAAGCAACGGGTCAACTGGAGTGTTGTAATAAGACTGACGGAATCTCATGTACATTTCGTATAATATACGGTATTTTCCATCGTCAAAATCAAGTTTTAGTGCATCATATGGATATGTTTGCGAATTTAAAAATAATGTAACATTAGTTAAATTACAATGATCAAACAGTGAAAAATTTCTATCCTTTAAATTTTTCTCAGCTGTTTGCAGACCAAATATTACATATCTAGGTTTCTCAAGTTGGGAGGCAGTTTTAATGGACCATGAATGCTTCTTTGTTTTAGGTAAAAGTGGATATTCATATGTGTCCCAGTTTCGAAATGCTATTTGGATGGGCTTATCTTTTTCTAATTGTTTTAAGAGTAGTAATCTTTCTCGATCGGACACTTTAATATGAGGTACACGCCATTGAATTCTCTCAATATTTACAATCACTTGATTATTATTATTATCAAGTATGAGAGCATGACCATTAGATTTACATCTAGTTAAAATTAATTCATGTTTACAGTTTAATACGATTTTGTTATAGTCTTCTGCAAATCCTAATAGTTTACTGAGGGGCAATATGACATTAAAAAGACCTTTTTCAGATTTTGTTCCATTCAAGTTCCACCCCCACAGAGCAGCCTGTTTACCTTCTCCCTCATTCATCGAAACGTAAGATTTGATTGTAGAAGTAATACCGACATGTCTAATACGATCAATTTCAACGCCATTTATCTCATATCTTATATCGTGAAAAAGAAACGGTATAGGGTTATTGTTAAGCTGACACTCCTTCCTTATAAGTTTACCTGCAGCATCCTTCATATATACTTCTATACATCCTTCAATGTAAATGGAACTGCCTGCAGGTAGTAAATAAGTGTCTTGTTGATTAATCGGTATTCGTATTTCATCGTTTTCTTTGAAGCTATTGGTGTATGGAGTATAGGAATGAACTTCATAACCCTCGATAGAGTTGTCAAAATGAGGTGCTTCATTAATTTGCAAGATACTCATAGTTGAAATCCCAAATTTTTTAAAACTCTTTATTTATCTCACTGAGAGCTGGTACGATACGTGTGTGTTTAATGGAATCACGATTTGAACTATTAGCTTTTGTCGGCGCACCACCTCTTTTCTTACGTTTGTTAACATTGAAATCAATCATATTAATATTTGTAGTAAAAAATACTACTTATTTGTTCGAAGTATAGACTGACACTGAACTATTGCGTTTCAACCACGCAATTTATTTGACATTAAAGCATACGATTTTCTAGAAATTTTAGGCATAAATGACCGCAGTTATATGAATGACTACCCTGATAATTGATATAGTTATACTGAATGCTGTCACCCAAATAGTTAATAAATTCTGTCGGTGGTTTAAGATCACCATAACTATCAAAGTATTCAATATTGTCATTTCTCTTAACATAAGCTACCCAATGCGTTCCTTGATTTTTAGAGCTATCCAAATTAATTATACCACATTCAATTTTGCGTGGATATTTGGGTAATTGATCTCTCATGAATACTCCTCGAAAATATGGAATATGGTTTTTTGAATATTTCATTATATCAATGTTGGTAAGAGGACGATTAGGTAGCTGTTTATTCAGTTTTTTGACGAAGCGTAAATACCCAAACCACCTTTATATGGTTTAAGCTGTAATCCTTTGCCTAGACATACCGGCTCAAAATTCTGATTAAGACTTTTCATCACATTCCATGTTTTTAGCGCCGTCTGAAATGTTTTTACCATTTGCGATATAGCGGATGTTTTATTAACAAGAGCACCAGCAGCAGATAATCCGGTAATTATTGGTATTAATGGTAAAAATCCTCCTTTCTTCGGTAGTGGTATCACACGTGGAATTTTCACGTCAGAATCAGATCCAATCAGATCTTTAATTGCAGCAATAGCCATATCGATAGCCAGCTTTTTACATTTTGGTTTTGCTTTACAGATATTTTTTTTCGCATAAGCAACAACATTTTTAAAACTTTTTTTAAGTCCCGATCCATTTGAAAGCTTTATCAACATTGCTTTGTTAACAATACTCGCGGCAAGCTTCTCACCTACATTCGCATTGGATGATGATGATGCTCGCTTCTTGGCCATTTTCATTAAGATCTTATCTGCTGCGTGTCTAGTTTTTAAATTCTCTGTTTTCATATATGCAATATCGTGTTCTTTACAATACTCATCAAGTTGATTCACACCTTTGTCACCTCTGTTAAGTCTCTCCCGTAAATTTGTTCCTGGTCCACAATAATTATATCTGGGGAGATGTAACTCAAACGGTAGATGATTTATAATACTATTCACAAGACCTTTCCCTTCCATAAGAAAACGAACAATGACAAAATTACGCTTGATATTTATAATATATTAGTGTTGCTAATCCAACTATTTTCCTGAGGTGGTAATCCTAGCCATTTAACAAAAACTTTACTCCCTTTTTTCTTAAGAACTTTTTCAACTAAATATACATCAGCATTTTTAGTTTTCTGAAGCTCTTGAGCATAAAATGATCCTAGAATTTTGTTTTCTCTTGAGTCTTCGAGCAAATAAGTCGGCGGATCAGTATTTTGAACAACTATTACTTTAAATAACTCAGCCGACCAATTTGGAGTGTAGCCTTTCTCAAAATTTGTTTTATGTTTACTTATTCGTACTACATCACCGACAACAAAAGAATATTTTCTTTGAATTTTTGGTTTGTGGAGAACATTGTATCTTTGCATCACCATGCGTTTTGTAAGTTTATTCACTTTTGCTGGACACATTTGAATAGTACTATGTTTAGTGTGATTATAATCATTCACAACTTTTTCTAAGGTTCCATCAACCCATTTAAAGTCACCTTTCAAACTAAATGTTTTATAAAGTTTACCTTTTATTGTACGTATTACTCGTTCAACTATTGAAGCCTTTTTAGTTGAATATGTCGAGTAATGGTTTATTGAATGCAATCGCATCACATTTTTAAAAGAAATATTGTAGAATTCCGTACCCCTGTCAGTTTGCAAGTTTATAGGGACTCTACCAGCGCATAAAATTGATTGGAATGCTTTTGTTACAGAATCTTTAGTTTTATTTTTTACTGGTCTGACCCAAACATACTTCGAAAAACAATCAATTACGATTAGTATAAAATTATAATTTGAATTCATTTTTGATATTTTTTGAACATCAATCAAATCTGCTTGCCAGAGATCATCTAGGTCTTTGAGTAGAACACATCGACGAGGAAAATTTACTCTAGCATCTTTGTGTATTTCGTTCACTACATCTTCTTTACTCATTTTTAGCTTCTATAATCCTTGACAATCGATTAACAACTAAACGAATCTTTATTATGACTATGTTATTTATGATTTTATTATACCTGCTTCCCGTAGTTCTTCTATGATTGAAATAATTTCGTTGTCTTGATTTGTATTTCCAGCTTGTTTGGAAGCAATGAGAAGTTTTAATCTCTCGACTAGCTCATTAGGATCATCCCAATATATAAAATCTGTATTTTTTCTATATTTCTTTAAAACATTTATGTTACCACCAATTTTTTTATTACTATCAACTGCTGATGTGATGAACATGGGTTTGATAATTTGTTTATATTTTTCACCTTTGTCTCCCTTTAACTGTCCATTATCATCATAATCACGCTTATGAGCATTCGTTTTTATCAAGATGTTTTTATAAGTATTTTTATCATTTTCAGTAACTAACTCTAGGTTCGGCTTTTTATGTAATAATACCTCTTTTAGTCCTTCAGTCAACTGATATTCGGCATTATCAATCTTAATTCTACACGGCTCCTGGTCACCATCGATTGAGGAAATTATTTTAACCGGAGAATTACCCATCATTAACAGATCACCTACTTTCCGGACACCGAAAGGAATATTTATATCATAAAGGCTACTCAGATATTTTTTTGTTATAGATACGTCTTTGTTATCATTGTTTTCCATATCAGTAAAATATTCTGAACCCGAATCATAATGTTCTGTATCTGAATTTTCATCCGATGATTGTTTATATACTCTTGATGGTGTGGATGTAATCGCATCATCTAATTTGGCTGGCACGTTTATAGTATTAACATTAAAATCACATTTTACCTTATTTTGATTAGATTTTATCATTTGTGTTAAAGGTTCAGTTACAGGTTTAAATATTTTATTGAGTTCATAGTTGTTTTGATCTTCTAGGTCTCTTAGCTGTTTGAGTTTATTTTTTATCATATTTGATGATGTTATTATTTGTTCTTTAATATTAAGACTCATCTTTTGTCTTCGCGCTTTCACGTATCTCTTGCAAATGACAATATTGTATTTCAGGATAGGTATATAAAGGTGTCTAGATTTTTTCTATATCTACCGTTATTTAATTCAGAGTCTTTATTTATAGTTAAAAAACTGTGCCTTTCCCGCCAAACATTATGACAAATATCTCTAAATGTATTCCATGACATATCTGAATTCACATGCTCGTTGTATACATGCTTTAAATTGTTTTCATCTTGTTTGAAGAGCAATAATAAATTTGTGTTATCGCGAATCAACTGTTTTGGTACCCTCGTATATACGTTTGTGATAGATAAAAGCAATCGATTTGGTTGTGTCTTCCCATGGTGAAATAATTACGAATATTAATCTGATTTTCACAAACTACATCATCAAAAATTATAACAGTGTTTGGTAACACATCATTTGGATGTATAACTTCTTTATCATCACTTAATACATAGTATCTGATTTCAGGAACTTTTAAAATTACTTCTTTAAGAAAGCAATATTTACTTTGAAATGGAGTTTTTGTGTATAAATATAAATTTTTAAATTTAAGTCCGTTTTTATGTAAGAGCAAAGTAATCATTACATTAGTTTTACCACAGTTAGATGGCCCACTAATCAAACAACGTATACTATTCGGTAATAATGCACTATGTTTTATGAACTGGGATTTTGTTTCAATATTAATAGGATTGACATCCAAGCTAAGCGGTTGTTTTTTAAGCTTCATTGTTAGATAAATGATGATAATTGCTTCTTGAGCACCATTTTATAGATATTGCCCCCGCCTCTCTAGAATAATAAGAATAGGATCCGATAGAATTAAAATGCAACGAAATAATCATGAATAAAGTGAAACGCAGTAGTTAATAATTTATCGATAAAACTTTTTATTAGTTATCATTGGGATTATAATTATAAACAATATACAAATGAAAAATAATTAACACTTCAAACAATATGTAAATATTCTTATCAAAGTATCTAAACACATAGGTATTTCATTAGAACTAAACGTAGGCATAGTGCCCCCATGCTGCAGTTTCAACCTGATTCGGTAGTATTTGACGTTTATCATCATTTCTATTTAATACTAACTTATTCACTTCTTGTGAATACAAAATATGTTTCAGAGACTTGATCGTATTTATCTTACATTTTAAATCATTATCATTTAATAAACAATCGGAATAATCTTCAAAGCTTAAAGTTTTCATAACAGACTTTGACACACCTTTAGCCTTTTTGATCTCGTCATTAGTACTCTTAATGCAGTAAAGTTTAGCTCTTAAACCTACAAACTCGGTTATTAATGTACCACCCATTTCATCTTTGAATAAGCCAGGAATTTTGTTATTTACTCTTGGGATTACATATGGATTATTTTTATCGAAATTACTGGTATCAAACATTTGTATATCGTGTTTAATATTTTCATACACATCATCAGTATACATTAAATATAAGAGACTATCGGTATCAGTGTAACAAAGTTTAGCATTCTCCCCATATTTACTTTTAATATAATTATAGTGAAATTGATATAAATGCGTTTTTGCATACTCCAATACCGTAAATCCCACATAGATCGGTTTATCCAAAGTTATTTTTTCTAGACTCAACTGAATCGCTACGAAATTTTCTGAAAACATTGATAATGATTTAAAATTTGGTTTGGCAATTAGTTTTCGAGCACCAACACGTTTATTTGTTACATTATTATCGTCCTCCCATTCAGATACTAGTTTTACATTCACTTGTTTTCGTTTATTCTCTATAGTTTTACCAAAGATTGAATTATTCAATAACTTGAAAAAGTCTTTTTCAAAATCAGATTTTGACTTCTGGCGTAAACTTGTATTCAAATCTATATATTTCTTTAGAAAACTTTCTTGCCTAAAGGTTATTACACGATGAATTTTTTTTAATAACAGTCCTTGTTTTAAACATTCCTTTAAATGAGTGTAATGAATTACATAGCAATATTTATTGTTTAGATTTGCCACTAGTTTTGCTGATTTACTGCCTGGTGGAATAAGTTTCTCAACAGCAAAAGGTAAGTCACAATGGGCATCATGTAAGTAATGAGGATATTCTAAATCAACTTCCAAAATGTATCCGTATTCACTATCATCCGAAATGGTTTCAATATTTAAATCGTTAATTTTCTCAGGTGATAAAAATCTAAAATCAGATATTGGCATTTTTTTCATCATGGCAAAACCATACAAATTATTACAATCTAGATATATTAAAAAACTCGACGGCTTTGAATAATCAAAATTCGGTAAGTACTTATTATTAGCATGAGCGTGTCTCAGCGAGCATTGTGCCAAACCACCTCGAACGCCTTTTTCTATCATTTGATATATTTCAAGATCAGTAACTAATTCTAATCGAACATCAGTATAAAGGAGCATCGCATCCCAGCTAAAGCCTGGTGCGGTTACATAATAGGCCGGATCTAAATTATAGTAATGCATGCTCATGGTTCTAAAGTTCTCGAATATATCTGCTAATAACAAAACATCGCATTTCAAATATAAATCAGTGTATTCACCCATATCATTTATGTTAAATTGGTTCCAAACATTTTGTGCGTGTATATATTCTCTATCAGATATATGTTCCTTCAATAAACTATTATAAAATTTGTTTTTTGGCGGTAAACAATTATAATCATATTTCGAAAAACTATTCATGTAATCATAAGGGTAAACCCCTTTCTTTCTCATTAATACGAATTGAGTGGGTGTAGTAAAAAATTTAGATGTATGTACAAAATTATCATCATTTAAGCTTTTACTCAAGTTATCTAGACTTGCACTTAAGAATTGAAACGAATCAATAAATTTCACATTTACAGATGATTGGTTCTCATTTATTGTGAATGATTTGGTGATCGTTATGTACTTTTCTTTTGTCTTCGGTATAACATTAATTGAGCCATCATATTTCGTTAATTCCATTATGAATAAATGTAAATCATAGCCAGATAAATTATGAAATACAATCGGTATAAATGAACATACTTTGAAATTGAGGTTGCAATATGAATGAGCTGCTCCTCTATACTCGCCGGTAATATGATCATGGTCACGAACTTTATCACCAAACAATAAATGTTTACAAATATGACAATAAATACTCGAATCGTATTCATTTTGTTGTTTTTTGGTTAATTGTATCATGGGCTTATTAGACGTAACCAAATCATTAATGTATTTTACATCTTCCATTAATTTTTTTATAAATACTTCAGATGCATCTAAACCTCGATATGAAACCCATTTGTTTAAGGAGCTATCGAATGAACAACATACATAGTAGGCAAAACACGAAGGTTTATGAACCTTATACTTTGTAGTGTTCGCGCTCTGCGAATCATCTGAATAGTTCTCTAATAAACTCTCAAAATCAGCATAAATTATAAAAGGAATCTTTTGTTGTCTTTCAAAATGTTTAAACATTATATGTGTATTGGGTTTTGGTAGTAATTGTAAAACTTTGGAACAATAATGGTTTTCAAATTTTATTTTACTGCTGAAACATTGCAAGCATGATTCACACAAATGAACCCCAGTTGTATGTTTTGTTATTTGCCCTCGCACTAATTTTAGCAGATTTTTAATCAAACAATAGTGACCTTTTCCATTGCTTTCAATAAATAGTAAGTTAAAATGATTGATACTTTTCTTGGTAGTCATAAACAGAGGTCCAGTTACATATTTATACTTTTTGTCTAAACCAAACACATTGATACTTATATTCGAGTTATTCTTTTCAAAGATCTTTATATCTTGAAATGATGGAGGAAATTTCATCCCATTTATATTAAATATATTTGAAAAATGCGGATAGGAGCTGCATCTATCTGAGTTGTTGACACATGGATACAACCCAGCTAAAACGCTCCAAAGAAAACAAAAATCATCATTATTTTTAACATTAATACAGCTTTTAGTGTTGTACACGCGAGGAGGTAATTTAATATATGTACCTCCTCGCAAAGGACAATATTTATTTATATTCATTTCTAAATGACTTAGTGATAAAAATGTCCAACCGGACTCAGAATGTTCAAATTCAGTAAGTTTTCTTTTCATAGTTTCAATTGTCTTCATTCTATATATCTCTTTCAATTCATCAATATCATTTATTATTTCATATTTCAAATTAAATGATTTCAATTGCTTTTCATTGGTTTTCGGTAGTAAATAATATGCATATAATTCAAATTGTACCTTAAGACATTTGTGTTTTTGTAAATTCATTTCTATAAGTCTATAAATATCGGTTTCATGGTCATATAAAAAATCTTCTGGTATGGAATAATTCTTATTTTCAGCTTGAATTCGGTAACTAATTATTCGATTTTTAAATGCTGTATTCATGATATATATACTGTCAAATTCAATTGCAATCATGGAATTCAATTTATGTAATTCTGTTTTCAAATGATATCGATATCGATTTCTCTTTACTCTTATATCACATATATCACATTTAATAATTTCATCATTAGTAATAGGGTCTTGAATATCGACGATGTTAACTGCAAAGAAAGAAAAGATTTGTTGAAATATGGAAAACAAATATATTTACCTAATTGATAATTATGATTACAAACTAACAACATCAAAAATATTGATATTGATGGATTTAATAGACCTTATAACAACATGTGTCACTATGTGGAAAATACCTACTATGTGGAAAATAAAAATTTATAGACATCTTACCAATGTAATTAGTTGCCCACTACAACTGCATACTAAAGTTAGACGTGAATGTGTTGGGCATGCCTCGGAATTCCTTCCTAGCAGCACTAACTACATTGGCAAGATGCTGCCATAAAACGCTGTCAGTGTCTGTCTTCATTTTAAGACTCGACACCGAGTGACGCCATCTATTTATCGGCATGACATTCTCGATGTCGCTACATCTATACACTTTTATTTCCACGTAGTGGGTACCTGGCTTGTCCGGTAAAAGTTGTTTGGAGAGCCCCGTTGCAACTCTATTGATAAAAATAGATTGCAACGCCGGAGGTGGCGGTGTCGGAGGTAAAAATGCTTCAGGCTCCTCACATTCACTATCCTCTCCGAAGAGGTCATTCATCGTAGCTTTAACCGGCGTGATGGGGTTGATTGCTGGCGATGACTTCTTCTTCGAAGAATGTGATATCGAGGGCTGTTTCTTCGACACCCTCACGCCTTCGTCTCCGGAAGAACATAAATGCGGCCTGTGAATAAAATAAAAAAATGTTACTACAATAATCTATGTATGAGTACTTTAACTCTACTATATCAAATAATATGACGTTGACCCATCAGGTAAAAAGTGAACAGGCAGTCAAGTTTAGCTTACCTTTTTGTCTGTTTTTTCTGCGAGTCAGCCATCACCTTCGGGTCTTCTTCCTCGGAAACTGGTTGCCTGTGAATAAATGAAAAAATGTTACTAATATAATGTATGCACCTATGAGTTCTTTACCTGTGGAATCTATAGATTCCACTACTAGTGAATGAGCAAACATATATTTAAAATTTAAGTACTTGTAACTCACCTTGTTTTTTCATAGTGGGAGATCCTCTTCCTCCCCGAGACTACCTTCACCTCGTCATCCGATGGGGGGAAAATTTCGTCAGTGAGTACAGGCATCGATCTCGACCTGTAAATTCATAAAAAATAAATAAAACATCAGTAAGGTAGGTATAGACCTAAGATATTATAGGAGAGGTAAGAAATAAATAAGAATAGGCAGGTACTTACATGATTATTGTTGCGAAGTGTTCCTGGTGTATTCTTTGCTTTGCTTATTGCAAGTGATGGCTTTGATCCCGAAGTCTGCCTTATTTATTGCAGAAAGTTTTTAAGTGTGTGTCGTATACAGAAAGCATGATGTTTGTGGATAATAGCTGACTGTGTTAAATTCCATACATTCGATTGGCGTTAAGAACACCTGTGCATCTACTTAAATGTTGCAAGATTTTTTCAATTGTAAGCAAATTACACAATTGATTTGTAAAAATGTTTGATTTTGAACTTTATAACAATCAAAATATTTTTCTATAAATTCAGGTTGTAGATACGATCACAATGTTAATCACTTCGAAACCGTCAAGAAAGTAAAACACTCATTTAAATGGCTGTAAGTATCCAAATTTTATTTTATTTTATTGTTGCGGCATTATACCTAATCTATGGTTAATATCTATAGGTAATAGCTATGGTCATAATTGATAGTTACTTTTATTTTTTACAGGACAGCGAAGAATCACTGTTTAATTTCATTCCAATGAACAAAAATGGGAGTACGAGTCGCAAAAGAAGCAATGATGAAAATATATTATATTCATGTATTAAGAGACCGAACACGGGAGGCACAAAATTAATTAGAATAGAAATTTATGACCTTACGACCGGTGATCTTACTTCAAAAGAACTTGCAGGTGCATGTCCGTGTAAAGCTGATGTTTGTGTACAACATGTTATTAAGAATAGTTATATGGATGATATTTATGTATGTATGAGAGAACTTATAACAAAAATAGAAAACAATGTGCTAAATTATTGAATAAATTTCCAATTACATTACCACTCTATATTTGTTTTTATTTGATGAATAGTTTGTTGCAAAATCCTGTTACGTAGGTAGGTATCTAAAAATAAATAAACTTTAGTTTGTACAGAAATTCATAAAATATCATGAATTTCTATTTAATCCACTATTAGCTTTTTAGTAATAAACTTTGATACATTAATTACTTGGGTATTAGGAACCGATTGTAAAAAGTGTCAGTGTAGGTAATGCAGGTATATTATTTTTTAACAAACAATATTAGAGCTGAATGGTCTGACGGTACATCGTATAATGTAACCGATGATACATATAAGGCAGCGGTCTAATCGAATGGAGCTTATTTGTGGGTTGATATGAGATAATGTGTTTACATTTTATAATCTTCGTAAGTATAAAACTAAATAGTATCTATGACGACCTCTGCGGTGTGGTGGGTGAAGGTCCGCCTTCGACGCAGGAGGTTGGGGTTCGATTCCCGCCGATACGTTACGGGTGTTCTGATCGTTTTCCATGCATTAGGCCAGAATGTTTATTTACATATTTATTCCATTCATCAAAACGGAGTGTTGGGAGACCATCCAATCGATGCACCGACGACATCGTAGCGGTCGCAGGGAGTCGATGCATGGAGGCGGCTCAGGACCGCTATCAGTGACGTCGTATGGGGAAGGCCTATGTCAAGCAGTGGACGTGTGTGGGCTGATATGATATTTATTCCATTCATCATTGCGAATGCTCATGCGAATATCTAGTATTAAATTGAATAGATGTTACAATTCATCTGATGTCATCATTCAACTGACCCAATAAAACAAATCGAATCAAAGGGCTGTTAGGGATCTGACCGGTATCGGAACAGGGTAGTCTATGTCATGATGAATAGATGATATCCAGAAAAGACATATACCCACTACTTACAGCGCCTTAAAGCCAAAATAAGAAGGGTACCAAATTAAGAAGGGTAGCACTATGTATGAAATTCCCGCTTTTTAATACCTTTTTAAATTTAGTCGGCTTATCCATTACACCTACCTCTTTTTGGTATTTTAATGATATTTCCCTAATTATAGATAGATAGATATTGTTTATTGTCAAAAATTTTACATGATTTCTGGTAAGTAGAGTCTTAAATCCTAGATTAGGTTTAACAAGACACTAGAGTTCTCTAAAAATATTATTGAGGATACATTTATAAACACGCTCAACAATGGTAGGCATTTACGCACACAAACACAGCGGTGCCACCGCACTATGGAAAATCGAAGTCTATTTCAGATCAAAAATCGATAACTTCTTTACTTTTCAAGAAAGACGCTTGAATTTTTGCACATGCATAGAGTATTAAATAAGGCTTTATATAAAGTTCAGATGCTATCATTTTATTAAAGTATAAATATTTTTAAAAAATATATAAAAGAAAAACTTTTACAAATGGTCTTTATTTATTTCCTTAAGGACAACACTATTTATATTGTGAATAAAAATGTATAATTAGATTAGTTTATTATAAAAAAATAGTAATATAGCTCTTTAGTATTTAAATAAGTAATTAAAATAACGATTACAATTATTCATCTCATAAAACATTTAAAGATACGAAATTTCTAAGTAAAATTAATACTATAAAAATTATGTATCTTAATATGTAGCATAGTGTACACTTTATTAATTATATTTGGTGAACTTCGGGATCCAAAATGAGTTCGTTCACTTTAAAAGATCTAGGGTATCTTCATCAAGTGATTTCACACTTCTGCTAAATGTTTTTCTAAGACTGGAAATGTATGGATCTGATGTGTAGAGAAGAGTATGAAATACATCCTCATTCGTAGCCGTACGAGAGCACTTCCTGGCATGATGTAGCCGAAATTTTTTATAATCCTTATTGCGGGATTCTTGCGCATCTTCTGAAAGTTGACCAATAGGAAGCACAGCAAAATGCTTAATGATACTTTCACCATGAATTAAAATTTTATGTACTGAAGATGGCATGTAGTACCAATCATAATTGTTCACATAGATTCTGGAAGTTTCCATGGCATAATTGCCAAATTTTTCAGCATTTACCATTATACCAGATGAAAGAGCTTGTAAAATTATGTAAAGCCGTTTAATCAAATTTATATCCACTCCTGTGATTTCTGCAGAACATTCTGCATTGTAAAAAAACCTTCTAGCGGTATTACCGTCATTGGTATTACCACTTACTTGTCGTGGTTTGTCAATTATCAATCCTAGGTCCTCACGAAAACGTTGTTGAACTAGAGTTTTCTTTTCTAGCTTTTGTCGCTTCTTTTCTTCACTTGTGGCTGACCATGTTTGAAAAGAGAGGTTGTATGAAATATGTAATATCATTTCCATACAACGAATCCAGGCATGCAATGTAGAAAGTCCGTATTGATATGAATTTTCATTTGCAGGCCTAGCAGTCACTTTAGTCAGATCATTCATTTGCCGTGGAGTAGCTCCACAAATTGTACATGTATAACCAGAAGGTGTATCCGTTAATACTTGAGCTACTTTGCCATCTATCATTGTCAGAAAGAGTTCGTGCTTCACATTCACTCGCCTTCGCCTTCTTTATTAATCAATGATGGATCCAAGGAAATAATTTGGTTTTTTATTTCATCCACAACAGCTTTAGTTTTTTCAGGAGTTTCTTTGCAAAATTCTATTGATATAGGTCGACAAAAACGAACTGATGAAGGCACTGGATTTTGCCAGACAATATCGCCCGTTAGCTCATTGATTAATTTGATTGGCACCAAAGATGTAATAAACAAATTTGCGTCAGAAATCAGTTCAGACTCCTCTGGAAGTTTTTGTTTGTACTGACTCTGACCAGATGAACCATCACATCCCCATTTACTGAATAAAACTAAATGAGTCAATCCAGTCTTATACACCGAATTTATAGCCAAAATGCTAGCTGCAGTGTGGTCCAATAAATCTTGAAGATTCAGTATTTTTGCATGTGTATTTGTAATTTCTATTGCTGAAGATGGTGGATAACATCTCTGTTTGGCTTCTTGTATTTTATGATATGGTGGAAATATAGAACAGTTTCGCTCGTTAGTTAAATTCCTTAAAGAAGTATATTGTGCTTTCGTTAAATCTAAATCAATGAAAACACTTAATGCCTCTTGATCCGTTAGCATTGTAATCTGGCTTGCGTTATCTAAGAGATTAAAGTATAGAGACTTTATATCACTATCAGCAAGTCTTATTTTCTCCACGAGATTTGCTTCTATTCCTTCTCCTATTGCACGTAGTCCCCGAACAAAGGCATTGTAGATGTGTTCAAAGCCATATTCACTGAGCAACGCAGTATTTTTCCTTTTTTGGTTGATTCTGACGAGTCCCCGACACAGGGTCTTCCGCGTTTCCCAGAAGAAGTAGATGGAGACAAATCAGGCGTTACTTCATCCGAGTTTGGTAAACTTACCAAATATTCTGAATCCAACCAATTGCTGTTCTTTTTTAAAATGATTCCTTGTTCCTCGACGCTCCTGCCCATCGTCTATTAAAGATGGAAATAAGATTCCTTTGAATATCACTGATAATAAAACAGATGTTGTCTTCAGAAACATTATAGTTTTCTTTTAAAACTGTTGTTAAAGCTTCAAGTTTTTTTCCTCCTTCGATGTATGGAAGTAGAATAATTCACGCTTAGAACACTTGAAAGTTGTAGTCATTTTGAAATTCAGCGAAAATACGAAATAGTCAAACGTCTGTTTAGTTTTATTACGAATTTGTAATAGCGACATTAAGTGAATCCACTCTTTATATATTATTTGATAAATAAGGGTAGTGTGCATTTTGTTGATTAAAGTTGTACCGCAAAATGAGTGCAAACTGTAGATAGCACGCTCTATTATCAATAAATAATTCATATTTAAATAAAATATACCGCAAACTAATCAGTGAACTATTCACATTAGAAACCGCGAAAGATAGAGGTTTTCCGTTCCCTCACATGTATCATACTTTTCACGATAACTTCTGAAACCGCACGTATTCGCAGCTAATTTTTATAAATGTTATTTAGGAATACCTACGCTACAAAACAACATCAAATGTAAAGCATCGGGAGATAACGGTAACTGTCAAAAGTCTCGATGAAGTTAAAAAACTGTATTTTTTCCCCTCACTTATTGTTAAGTTTTTTTTTATAGAAATAAAATCATAAAACCTACAACATTTAAATTGCTTTATAATCTACATACAATGAGCTTTTAGAAATGTATAACACTTTATATCTATTCCCGTAAATATTTGAAAGAAATCAATTTTAAAATATTGAAGCGAACAGACCAGAAGTAGACGTTTTTTAAAAACGGCACTTTGTCGTTTAATAAAAAAAAATCCAAACTTAATGCAAGCAAAATTACTACATTATATTAAAGTTCCACTTATATACTATTTAAAAAAAAAATTAAAGTGCCTCAGTAACGACCTAAGTAAAAACGATTTTTGATCTGCCGTTGTTCTACCATTTTCCATAGTGCACCGTCTTGTGTTCTAGCTGTTTGGCGCGGTGCGCAGTGCAGTTGCGCACAAGCGATCACGCGCATCAGGCCAGCGACCAATGGGTGACAGCGCTGCGCTTGAGCTTAGCTATAGGTGCTCCTTTGTATAGCAAGGTACAATAAAAATAATAATAATATACATTTTAGTGAAGTTTAAGAAGTCATTTTATGATAAGATGATAAATAATGTTTTATTAATATGACTTCAATATTTTTTTCATTTATTTTATTTTTAAGTTCTATTGGCAAATTATTGATTAGGTATGGGATTAAGTATTGAGAGGTTCGCTTACCGTATACGTTATTAAATAGGGGGATTTCAAGTTTTTTTCTGTTTTATGCTTCTAGTTACCTTGGCATGGCTTTTAGGAACTTGAATCTCTGTACGAAAGTATTGTTCAATTAGAAGGTTCAATTCCACTTTTTGATGAATAGGCAATACGCCACAGTAATTAAATAGTCCGTCAGGATCACCTGAGTACTTTGTTTTAATTTTAGAGAATAATTTTAATTTTAGAGTGTATTGAGCTGAAATTTTACAGGTGGATAACTGAATGAACACACTAATTCGTGGAATACCTTTCAGTTTGCCGATCTATAAAGATCTAATCCAATCCAATGGCGAAAATCGTCTTGGTTTTGTCACGCTTTTTTTTCAATAACTTATTATTTACTTACAGTATACAAATGAGACTAGGCAAGACGTTGTAAGCAGTTATAAGGCACATATTACCGTTAGAAATTGGTCTCTAGGTCTTATCATTGAAGAGCTACAATATGATAACCTTATTTTACGTATCATTTTTTTCTTCAGAACTGTATGTTTTTTTCAAATTCTGTTTTCACAAACATTATAAACTAATTCATAACAACGTGTGTAAAAAAAATCATAGAAGTGCGCCTAACCGTTTAGGAAATCCAGCCAACTGCCAAACGTTCCCCCAGCGAAAACTTGAATATGTCCAGAAACATAAGACACACAAATTTCATTTTATCACACACATTTAGAGGGCGTGGCACACTAATTTTTGGTACATTT
The DNA here is from genome assembly GCA_028535905.1 of Quercus berberidifolia. NCBI lineage: Eukaryota > Viridiplantae > Streptophyta > Magnoliopsida > Fagales > Fagaceae > Quercus > Quercus berberidifolia. Next base: position 3,073 of record JAPQVW010000068.1, on the reverse strand, counting down.
ATTTTCCATGTGAGTCCATTTTGAAAAAAAAAATCCGCTGGGGGAACGTTTTCCCGGCGGAAACTGTTTTTTCCAAATATTTCTAAAACGGCTGGACACACATCGGCTCCAGTCCAGTGTGGCCGGTGCAGATGTATTTGGTCCGTTTCGGATTTTTTTCTGTCTCTGGGGATCTTTTGTTGACCATACCGTTTTGCGGATCTTTTTGAACCATAACGCTTATCGAATAAAAGAGCACATTTTTTTTCTTTTTTTTGATGTTCGTTTTCTTCCCTTTCTTTAAGGTACGTTTATTTTCTTCTTCTTCCAATGCAACTGCCAGTAATACCACGTCCCATTCTACCATTTTACTCATCATTTTAGAATTAAATTTCGTAACGTCAACGTCAACACGCGAACGTTTTGGTTATTAAAGTGCGTAACGCACACAAACTACACAAATGCCGGCGGCGCGGGCGGCAATGTCGCCGGTAAAGCCGCGGTGTAGGCGCTGTGTGTAGGCGCCTTAAGAAATGATATAGCACTGTAACAGACTGACTGCGCGGTGGCAGCACTAGTCGGTTCATGTCATGAGATCGTGTCTTCGGATCCGAGATTATCCCGTCGGATTCCAGCGGATTTTAGCCGTCAACCGGCTCCGGTCGGCTGCCGACGACGCGTGTGTCGAGGTGTGTCGGCATCCGGCGCGGCGCGGCAGGTGTGAATCGTACGGCTCCGTTTTGCATACGAATAAAAAACAAAAGAAAATTAAGCATTGTCAGAGAATATATACTAATAATACTAACCCATTAAGCAGCGAAATAGTAGAGGACTCTGAATTGACAAGCACTTGTAAATTGCTGTACCTACTACCTACCCGCCAATTCTACCTTGTTCTGATGTAAAACTATCGTTAATTTTAATCAAGGCATACTTTCACAGGGTCCTCTTGGCAACCTGGCCATCGTCCAAACAGCATGCTGGTACCTAGACTCCATCCTAGGCATGGAAAACGTTCGGGGCATCAGGATCCAACAGGTCGCAGTGGCCTGCTACTGGATAGCACAGAAGTTGCATGGCCACGCTAAACCTTCCTCGCGAATTACCAGGATTTCAAACGATGCGTTTACGGTAGCGATGCTGCTGAATGAGGAGAAGCAGATTTTGATGAAGCTGGCAATTTTGTTGAAAAGACTAATATTATCAATACGAAAGTTGGTTGTTCGTTTGTCACTTTTTGTTATATTTATGATAGTAAACAAAGTGGAACTCGTATTTACAATTGAAACAGTAAAGCAAACTGCAGACTGTTGCAAACAATCTCGTGGTATCTTAACTGATCCATATCAATACCATACAATACCAATCGGACTCCTCCCAAGACGCTGGCTGCATTGCCCCGCTTATGGCAGCATCAGATACCCACCAGCCCTCGCGTCACGCAATTGGAACGAAGTTCCTTATCGCGCGTTGTGAAAGGGGGCTAGATGGAAAAAATTCTTACGAAAAGTTGTCACGACACTTTTTGCTATAGTAAGCTATTGTAAGCTGTGCGGCGTCGCATGTTTCTCTGTCTGTCTCTCTCTCTCTTATAGAAAGCAAGCCAGATATTTTCATTTCTATTTCGCATTGAACAGTGTGGTGTCGCGACGATTATTTTTGTAAAATTTTATTACAATTCCTTCACTAATTAATCGAAAGGAACTTCGTTCCATCCGGGTGTCCTTGACACCTCTCAAGTTTTTTTTTATTTGTATTATTTGAAAAGAGCAGAATGAAGCAATGAATTTGTATAGCTTTAGTGTAGATGGTATGATAGTGATGCTTAGGAACTCAAATCTAATTCAATGGTTTTTCAGTCACTACATAGTGGAATTATTAAAAAAAGGTAACTGGGAGTCCGGTGATCTTTTTCACAATGTCAGACCAGCGGTTAGTGATCGGCCTCGGTTATCTGGGTTTCGTCTAGCTATGTGACCAAAGTAGCCGAGGATACGTTGGTAGCAAGCAGAATGTAGAGAGCCGGGTTTTAATGTTCAACTGGTCGAGAATTGATTTTAGGTCCGTTTGGCTGTCCATGGTATCCACAGCATTCCTCCAGCACCACAATTCACTCAGCTTACTTGTGGGCAAACTATTTCACGTTTATTAAAGGCCTTGGAATTCCTAACCTGCGTTTTTTAACCAAAACTTGAATCTGTATCTAGATAATATGATACGAGTAATTTATTAAACTCGATACGAAACGGTTACTTGTTTAACTTGTTTTGTAAGTACGTAAGTAATTAAAGATCCCCAGGGCTAGGAAGGGTGACCACGTTGTTCACCCTTTCGAAATTAGGTATATCATTCAGTAGGTTTCTAGTTTCATATTTTCCAACTCGATTTCATCTCAATATTTGTATTTGATGCGATCGCGTGATCTTTTTTCCAAAGACCATCTGAAGGCTTTTACTTTTTAGATGGTGTTAATGGAATGTGTGTGAATTGCAAGCACCCGCTGAGTGACGGTCATTTATGCTAGAGATACCTTATTTTCTCCTATTTTAGTTTAACTTTTATGTGCTCCAGTGCAGGGTCGGACTGGCCATATAGTCGGGGTGGCGATTGCCAGCCGGGCCCCAGCCTGTGCGGCCCCCCCCACGGGTCTGGCTTGTGGATCTCGCCACAAGCACGACGCGTCGGTAGGTAACGGGTAGGCTGGGGCCCGGATACAGTCAGAAAATTTATCGCGGCTCGCTTTGCTCGCCGTTACTTTAGATACCTTCTTTGATAGCTTTCAAAGCTAGGTACTCAATTTAGTTTTAAACTACGTGTCAATTTGACACAATGAAAGCAAATTTAAAATTATAATGTATCTATTTATTTAGCCAAAAAAAAATCATCAAATCAAAGGCCCACAATAAGCGTCTGATCAAGGGTCGGCGCTGATCCACCTGATACTACCACTCTCACATCACGGGCCCCCTTAGGAGCTACCCGGGCCCTTTCGAAAGCCTCTCGGAAATAGGGGTAATGTGAACAGATCGGACTTAATTAAGTATATGGACAAATTATCTTCTCTAAAATTAAATCAAATTGTAATGTTCACATT
>JAPQVW010000679.1:0-20492 GCA_028535905.1 Quercus berberidifolia | reverse complement strand
CTAAGAATACTGTATTTTCAACGATTTCTAACGTTTCTCCTTTTACGTTTACATCAGCCTTAACTTGTTTTACATTAGGTAGAATAAATCTAATACATTTCGTTTTGGTTTCGTTAAGCAAAAGATTATTGACACTAAACCAATGGACTACTTTTGAAATTGCATTATTCACATCGTCAAAATTTGTGTTTTGTCGTTTCATTTTAAAAATTAATGAAGTATCATCAGCAAACAATACAATCTCGTGATTATTCTTTACAAGATGAGGCAGGTCATTAATATAAACTAAAAATAGGAAAGGACCGAAGATAGACCCCTGCGGTACACCCATTGTAACTACAGATCCTGAAGACCGTTTCCCATTTATGTCAACTCTTTGAATCCTAACACTCAAGGAAGAAGTAAGAAGATCCAAAGAGGCGTCCCTTATTCCATAGTGATGTAGTTTCCTGATTAATATTTTATGGCAATCAAATGCTTTTGACAAGTCGCAAAAAACGCCTAAAGCATCTTGCGACTTCTCCCAAGCATCAAAAATATGCGATACCAACTCTACACCGGAATCAGTGGTTGACCTATCGTGAGTAAACCCGAACTGCTTACAATGTAGCAGGTCATTAATTACCATTAAAATGCAAGCAATTGATGAAAAATAAGTTTTTCAAAAACTTTGCTGAATGTAGGCAGTACTGATATTGGTCTAAAGTTAGATCAGATCTACTACCCGATTTAAACAGTGGAACTATTTTACTACATTTCATTAGATCAGACTGTACCATTTGGTACATAGAAAAATGGGACGTCTCAATGCTATCGACAAACCGGACTAGGGCGCAGTCGCTCAGCGAGCTATGGAAAGAGCTATGCTCGGTGCTTCTCTGAATGTTAGGATTCGTAACGAATACATCCGACTGAGAACCAAAGTTATCGACATAGCTAAAAGAATAAGAAAGCTGAAGTGGCAGTGGGCCGGCCATATCTCGCGAAGAACCGACAACCGTGTTCTTGATTGGAGACCGCGACTCGGCAAACGTAGTGTAGGAAGCCCTCCGGCCAGGTGGAATGACGAACTGCAAAAGAGTGCAGGCAGATGCTGGATGCGGCAAGCTAAAGGCGGACGCTATGGCGCTCATTAGAAGAAGCCTATTTCCAGCAGTGGACTAATATAGGCTGATGATGATAGTGTTATATGTTTAAGTTATCAACTTGTATGACCTGTAATGATTATTACAAAAAAAACTAATATGAGTATTATCTATCCCTTCACAGCGGATCTTCGAACCAGTCTATCCGATCTTCGACCTGAAGGGCCGCGAACTGAACATCATCAAGTACAACGAGGGTTTCATGGCGGCGCGCATCGGACCCGTCTCCTGCGTCGCCTTACATCCGCTCAGGTACTTTCTCCTCATCAGCGCACAAACCTCCACTGCTGGATATGCCTCCCCAAATGCTGGACGACCTCAGTGGCGCAGCGGGCGAATGTTTGCCTGCGACGTAGGAGGTTCCGGGGTTCGGTAGGGGTTGGGTTTCCAAGTATTATAAAATATATCTATTATTATATTTTGTATAGTTTAGGAAGAGAAGCAATAAAAGCCGCCACACACAGAAGCCGTGGCCGGGCCGGAGGCGAAGGCGTGCGAGTTGTATCATACGATTTTATATGAAAGACTACACACACACCGCAGGCGGTGGCTTAGCGGTGCACAGCCGTGGCGGGCCGGCTCGGCGACACAAACACTCGGCGTGTTCGACGCGGACCGGAGCCGTGGCGGCGCGGTGGCGAGGCGGAGGCGTGGCGTTTGAGCGTTGTATTTCAGCTACTATAAGGAGTGACTACACACATAGCGCACGCCACGCCTCGCGGTGCGAAGGCGTGCCACTAGCGGAGTTACGTGTTGTATTTATTTACGAAATATTTAGCTTATGACCCGAATAACCGAAAATATATAATGGACTATACCGAAAAATTGATAGTGCTAGTCCAACCACATTGTTGTTTGTACGATTGCCGTGTAAAAGATTATAAAAATGCTTTAAAAAAGGAAATACTATGGGAAAAAACGCCTCCGCGACGCAACCGCTCTCGCACGCCTGCAATGTGAAGATCTACGCCTGGCTGGGCTACCGGCCGCCACCGCCCCGCCTCCGGCTTCGTGTGTGTGGCGGCTTTAACAGTTTGGTGGCAAAAGAGCAACTTCGCATATTTTCCTAAACTATACAAACTAGAAGCGTTTTACCTGAAATAAAAACGCATATTAAAATACTTATCTCACTGGAAGCTATTATAATGAGAGAGCACATCCGTTTCCGTCGAATTTGACTACTTTTTACCAGTTTGTTCGCTTGTAAATCCGGTCCTGTGGTCCACAAAAAATGGCGCGCGGCCGCTAGGTGTCGACCATATTTTATCATTGGTTAAGTTTCACCAGGCAGAATTAAAAGTAAAGCTTCCAGTGAGGTAAGTATTTTAATATGCGTTTTATTTCAGGTAAAACGCTTCTATTAAACTACTAGACCGTCACTGGAAGCTTTTATAATGAGATCTGTTTGTTTTCGGCTGGTGTCGCCACTTATAGAGTTTAAGGGATTAGCGCCAATGTGATGAGATAATATCAAACAACAGAATGTAAGATAAGTATTCAGAAGTAATCTAGGAATGTTATTTTAAGTTTTGTTGAAATAAGCATGACACTCTTGATCATTGTAATCAAGAATTACTCCAAATTATAACTTGTAATCTAAATTATAAAAATATCCAAAAACGTGAACACATAAGCTGATTTACGCTTAAATCAATATTTCAGTAGATATACACTACCGGCCAAAAGTTTGAGACCACCTACCTCAAAGTAGGAAAATGAAATAAAACTCAAAATTCAAAGCAAGAGGTTTAATTATTTATTAATGTACTTATTTACTATCACACAAATATTAGGAAAAAAACTAAAAACTAAAGAAATATCAACCATTTACTTAAAAAATGCCGTTCATATTTTAAACAGAGTTTTCGTCAAAAAACCCTCCCTTGCATTGTATAACTTTTTTCACTAATCTCGGCATACGAGCAATCAATTTGTCGATTGTATATTGTGAAATATTGTTCCAGCTTTCTTGTAAAGCCTTCCACATATCTTCTTTCGAGGTGGGACAACAACTGCGTACATTTCTGTCCAGCTCTTCCCACAAAAGCTCAATTGGGTTGAGATCTGGGCTCTGAGGGGGCCATACCATATTTTTTAACACCCCTTCTGTTTCTTTACGTTCTAAATAGCCCCTGCATAATTTTGAACTATGTTTCGGATCATTATCTTGTTGGAAAAAAAAAACCATTTCCAAGTAATCTTAAGCCAGACGGAACGGCATTTTGCTGTAGTATTCGTTTATAATGCTCCTTTTTCATGATTCCTTCGACTCGTACCAAATCTCCGGTTCCATGGCCTGAGAAACATCCCCAGACCATAATGGAACCACCACCATGCTTAACTGTTGGCACCACACAGTCTGGCATCATCTTTTCTCGGCGCTACGTCGAACAAAAATTCGTCGTTTTGTACCAAATATTTCAAATTTGGATTCATCTGTCCAAAGAACTTTTTTAAAGTCTTCTTCAGTCCAGTCTCGATGCGTAAGGGCCCACTGCATCCGTTTCTTTTTGTTTTGTGGCCTTAGTAGTGGTTTTCGAACGGCGACTCGTCCAATAACTTAGCATCTCTCAATCGTCTTTTTACTGTAGTCAATGACACAGGTTCAGATCGGGATTTGAGCAGTTCTGCGCGGATTTCTGGTGCTGTTAGGCGTCTATTCCGCTTGCTGGTAACGACGATGAAATTATCCTCGCTAGAAGTGGTAGCTCTCGGCCTTCCCGATCGCGAACGATCCTGATTACTGCCAGTCTCCTTGTATCGGGTTATCGTGTTATGAACACAAGTCTTCGATAACTTAAGTTGAGAGGCAATCGCACGTTCAGATTGCCTTCGCCGTGTAAAGTAACTATGGCAGAACGAGTTTCACTACTAATTTCACACACTTTTCCCATTTTAAGATGTCTTCACTGTACCAACGACGAGCTCAGACTAAATAAGATAGAGAGTGATTATATCCATGAAAACTCAGGTAAAAAATCTGTTTTAGGGAGCTAAAGTAATCCTGAGTTATGGTTATCGCGAAACAAAACCAGAATAGTTAGTAATGAGCAGGTCATAAAAATATTACAATGACTCTACCACCTGGTGCTTGCGCGGCACTCGTTGATGTTTTGAAACAAAAAGCCTTTTTAGGATGATAAGTTAAAAAAATACCAAAATAATAACTCTTAGAAATTCTTAAATAACAATAGAATACGCAGGTGTTCAAATTAGCTCATTATCATGTGTATTTTTTAAATGTTTTGGGAGTGAGAAAGATTTTTACAAGTGGTCTCAAACTTTTGGCCGGTAGTGTACAATCAATCGATTTCAGCAATTGTGTCTTATATCTTGCCTATAAAATCTTTTGAAAAGTGTTGGCGGACCGCCAATTCCCTCGTCTCAAGATATCGTCGAGTGATCGTATGTAACCTGGAGCTGCCGTAACTCCGGATTATTTGAACAGGGGTTTTGTTTAGACCCTCTCTGCAATGACAGTACGTAATGCTGTACGTAAGCACTCATATTGTAATGAATAGTTTCTTAGACTTAGCAATGTTAGACACGTCTTTCTGATGAAAGTACGTAGTATAATTCAACCATAAAAGTGGATTCAATTAAGGATTATTAAGGGGCCGGCGAAGCATGAATTGCCCATACAAACGTAATACCAAAATGATTTCTAATTAGAGCATATTTTCACCATATTATGCTATTTTTTGTATTCAAATAGTATTTATCTAGGTTCCTAGATAGTTTTTTATTCAAAATACTTACCTGAAATGAAATGTAAGCGAATCGCATTTTGCATATTTTTAGATCAAAAATGACATGTTTTCTTTCTATTTTATTCGTATTAAAAACAACAATATCTTACGTGTTTTTTGGTCAGAAACATAGCTTATATTGTCTAGTTACAGAATAGCAACATTTTGGGAATAATAAAAAAGTTTTCAGTCATCATTGAAGACAAGACAAGACTTGTGTTCAAAATTTGTTAGGAATTCGGTTGTGTGCCGTAATACCAAAAATGATGACTTAAAACTTTTTCTATTATTCCCAAAATGTTGCTATTCTGTAACTAGACAATATAAGCTATGTTCCTGACCAAAAAACACGTAAGATATTGTTGTTTTTAATACGAATAAAATAGAAAGAAAACATGTCATTTTTGATCTAAAAATATGCAAAATGCGATTCGCTTACATTTCATTTCAGGTAAGTATTTTGAATAAAAAACTATCTAGGAACCTAGATAAATACTATTTGAATACAAAAAATAGCATAATATGGTGAAAATATGCTCTAATTAGAAATCATTTTGGTATTACGTTTGTATGGGCAATTCATGCTTCGCCGGCCCCTTAATGTTTAGAAAAAGTCTACCAATGGTCTTGGAACCATATCTAGGCCAAAAAATAATACTATCAAGTCGTGTAGTCGTGTGCGTCTACCTGAGCAGAGCAAGAGTCATATCGCGATATGATGAGATACTTCAAAATTATAGACAAAATTATTCGTATTATTGTTCATAATGAAATTAATTTACTAACAGAGGCATAGTCATAGGCAAGTGCTTCAAAAACATTAAATCTAGTTATGTCTTCGTTACATAACATTGAAACAACAGATTTATGTACCTATTGCATGTTAACTTATGCTTCAATTATAAATCTGGCTAAGACAAGGCCAATTATTATGCACCTGTACGGTTTTTTGTATTTACAACACATAATTAGAATACCCCTCCAAAGATAGGAGAACCACAAACACAATGCTCAAAATGAGCCGCGAGGACTTAAGAAGAATGGTGGATATCATCACGGGTCACTGCGAACTGAACAATCATCTTTTCAAGACTGGAGCCACAGACAGCAGCCTGTGTCGTGGCTGCTTCCAAGAAGAAGAGACTGTGGAACACGTTGTGATACAATGCACAGCCACAGAGGAGGCCAGACAAAAGACGGGGACTGAGGAGTCTCATTAAGACATCAACCACGTCCACACCTATAGAAAAGCTGAAACGTAGCTGTCAGACACCAAAAGTCCTACTCCGGTACTTCAAGGAGTTGGGCTGGTTATGGCCTGGTTAGGCAGAGGGACAATGCACAATACACTCCCATGCGAGATGTCAGTGCATATCCCAGTTCCCCCACTTAGAAGTAGAATATAATTATTAGACTTATTATCGCGCGATAGAATTATTAGACTATGAAGTCGTTTACATTTCCAAGCCACGTCGTAAGTCAACACAAAAAGATTTTCTAGGTAAAGATAATTATTATTGTTAATGTTTGCTAATGTCCACCTCTATACTACGAAACCTCGATAACGAAATTCTCGACTTTCAGTGGTGATCGATGTATTCACCTAGGTCTTTCAGCGCTACTGGAGCTGCTAGGGCTCGAGCACTAGTTTTGAGGTCCAAGCATCAAAATATAATTTCTTACTGAAGAACTACTATGACACTAAAGGCGGTGGCAATACCCAGACTAGCGGGTAATTCGAAGGACACTGAACGCGTCGTTAAACGTAATCTTTCAGATCTCGTGTTACATACATAATAAAAACAACATGCGCGGTCTTTGTAAACACTGTTCACAGATGCTGGCAGTACCACTCTGGGAGTAAACATTAATGAGATAGGTGATGGTCCTGATTGTCGAACTTGTCTGCGGGATAGTGTATGCTGAAAATGAATTTGATGTTGATCCAGCAAATTCAAATTTGATACGTTATTTCCCTTAACGGCAATGACTTCGTACTTCCCTACGCTACTGCAGTATGATTGTCACGCTGTATAAGCTGTGTGTGATGTATTTGATATGCCTGGTTTTGTAGTAGGTATATGTAGCTAAGATTTAATTTTATTGCAGTTTAGGAATACTTCTTATCGTGACCAAATGCCAGAAACGGTTAGTTTTACTACCCATGGACATGATGTCTGAAGCATCTGATACCAGAATTTTTGTCGGTGGTACAAAATGTAGCAGAGTCACGAGCGGACAATTTTTAGTCCACCGAACTAGTTCTTTCGCAAAAAGAGTAGAAAGTGGGTAGGTCTTCGACAAATTTATTAAACCACGAGGTCATTAACATCATCAACCGTCAAAAATTTTGCCTACCCCAGCAGGCATCAACGACAAAACATGCGACATTCAGAAGTCCCACTTTTTTCTGTAAATCTTTTAAAGTTACCTATTACCTAGGGGTCACTTTTGACCGTAAACTTTCATGGTGTCCTCAGCTCGAAGTAACCTGTAAGAAGCTCTATGCCTCAGCAGGTTCTCTTAGGAAGTTGCGGTACTTTCTGCCGACTGCTACCAAAATTGCTTTAGCCCAGTCTCTTCTTCTGCCTGTTCTGGACTATGCCGACGCCTGCTATCTAGATCTCGCTGAGGAGCAGTTGGATGAACTTGAGCGTCTCCAAAATTTTTGCATAAGGTTCATATTTGGTTTACGCAAATATGACCACGTCTCTCCTTTTCGCACCATGCTCAAGTGGCTCCCTATTCGCCTTCGCCGGGACATGCACGTTCTTTCTCTTCTCTATTCTATTCTCTTTAATCCGTTTTCTCCTGCGTACCTTACAAACGTTTTGAGTTCCTTCATTCTTCTAACTCTCATAATCTCAGGTCATCAGATAACTTACTCCTCAAATTTCCCATCCATTCCCAATCCTTCTATAGCAATTCTTTTAGTGTAAAGGCTGTTCGTCTGTGGAACAAACTGCCTGTCAATATCAGACTTGCTCCTTCGCTCAACTCCTTCAAATCCAAACTTAAGTCCATTTCTTATCTTCAAATGTCTAAACTTATTAATCTCATTCTCTCCTTCTGTAAAGGTAGTTTTGTATTGTATACAACGTGTATCATAATATGTGTACCATGCCGAAGGGGAGGTTTCAGACCACAATGGTGATCAGTTGTGGGGGGGAGATAATTCAAAATTCCTATTTTCAGTTTCCCATACAAAAAGTTTTAATTTCCTAGTGCCTAAATAAAGTGACAACCCTATCCGGGTAACCTATACCTACCTAGTAGGTATTTATCTTCGTAGATTTTAGCTATGGCGGGAGATCATTAGAAGATTTAGTAAATGCGTCTAATAATAATAAGATGCTAGTAGGTAGGTAGGTACCTAGGTAGTATTGAGAAAATTTTAAATGCTAAGTTGAGTTAGGAAAGTTGTTAGTGTACATACCTGATATTTTCTCGCTTGACACTCGTAGGTACACAATCATAGACAAGTAATTCACTCACTTCAGCACTAGGTAGGTATCTTTTTAGGCATCAACATGTCTCACTCACTTTAGCACTAGTATGGTACATTTACACACGATTAAGATTTGATTGAATAAAATGACGTACCGATACCTATGAATCTCCGATAAAAGTCACTGTCTTTATGCATGTAAGTAAGGCTCGATATGCCCCCCTTCTTCTGAGCAACACAGACGAGCGCGGCCAACCACTGATGCTGTGGCATTACCTATCTTTATCGGAGTAAGAGCGGCACACGCTTCCACCACACGACGCCTCATCTCTTCAGCTGTGTGACACTCCGATGCATACACCACTCCCTTAAGGTAGCCCCACAAAAAGAAGTCAAGCGGGGTGAGGTCAGGGGAGCGCGGTGGCCAGGCAATGTGCCTGGCCACCGCGCGGAAGTACCTCCGCGGCCGATCCACATACTGAACCGCCGGTCCAGGTAGCTCCTCACTGTGCGTGAGTAGTGAGCTGGTGCTCCGTCTTGCTGGAAGACCAGGTCCCGGTAGACTCGTAGCGGCAGCTCCTCTAGCAGGTCTTCTACCTGTTCAGACAGGATCTGGAGATAGGTTTCCCCGCGCAGCCATCAGGTCGTGATTCAGAGCTGCACCCACACCAGTATCATATTGTAATACTCAGCATTACTGTAAGACGCCATTCTTCTTAAGTCCTGATTTAATTTAGGCACGAAAATTAAAACTAGTATAGCACTACACCGCACAACGAAGAAAGTGAAACTAAAATTTTAATAAAGTAGGTAGGTACGCTAGGTAGCTAGTGATGTGTATTTAGATTATCATCGATTTACCCATTATCGATTTTAAGTTTATTTTTAAATACTTGATGTTTAGGACGTGGCTCTGACTACCCCCAAGTAGGTGATCCTTTAAAAAGAGCCACGCTCTGTAGTGATCTGTGGTGAATCCTCGAAGGGGAAAAAGTCGTTTTCTTTTCTATTACCTGTTTAATTTAAATAAAGTTAAGTAGACTTAGTACTTAGCTTTATTTTAAGAAATGATAACTCTAAATTAAACCACAAATTAAGCAGTTTCAGTCCGAGAATCTGTAAATAATCGTAAGGTATACCTGACGATTTGCGCACGATTTCCTATTTTTAGACCTTACCAATTAGATAGGTACACACCTAGGTACCTACCTACTAAAAAAATTCATAAAAAGCGACGCAAAATTAAGATACCTAATAGTTTTCTATGAGAATTGACAAAAAATACAATGAGCTAGTCTCAATTTGTACCTACATAAGTTATTATACCTATGTACATAATAAGTTCTGGAATTTGGGCCGTACCAGAAAGTTTAGATTTAGGCCTCTCAAACATACTATTTATTCAGTGACTTAACGTAACCTACGCTGAGAGAAAGGATATTTAAATAAGTACCTACCTACACCAAGTAACTACCAACTCACCACAAACTTACTAAATTAAATCGCGTATCACTTAATCACTTTTTTTATTTTCGTGCTTGTTAATACTATTAATCGATATTACGAACAAAAGTAAGGCGACATGTACCTAGTGATGATGCAAGTACATCACTAGTTCATTCTTTTGATTTCGCCGAAAAGATGGAAAATTTTTGGGGTTCATTTTCAATTTCAATAAACCCCAAGATGGCAACATAAGTAGGTAGGTATTAGGATTACAGTCGTGAAATAATAGGTACCTACCTAAGTAGCTGGTAGAAAATTGTATGAATAAGTAGGTAGTTATCTAGTCTTATTTTACATAGGTAAGTATTTCACAATAACACATACACTTTGCGTGAATTCAGATAGTTGGTATACCTACTGCAAAATCCTGCATCTTTGACGGTGACTCATGTTTCATTAAAAAAATATTTCCTAGTAGGGTACCTTGTAACTTATGTAAGTTTAGTAGGGTTGGACGGTACGTGTAATAAGATTCGCTTCAGTCGATTTCCTTATTTTAGTACCTAACTGTTCTAAAATTAAAATACGGAAAGATTTAAGCAATGCTATCTCGCACGAATTTCAAAAAATTTTGGTATTAAAAATAAACACGGAACCCGTGGTTTAAAAATTATTTCGGTGCATTCTGTCAAAGAGAGCGCCGTGCGGTGGTGTAGTGTGTGTTTGATAGATGCCGACAGCCAATTAGCGAAAGAGGGTGGTTCTCAAAGGTACAATTTGTTCTATGATTGGCGATTGACAACCATTTTGCAAAGACCAACCGCCAATCAAATTTCGGCGGTTGCCTTTAACGAAATGCAAGTGTCAAAGATTTCTGGACAGACCGGACAGATTAACTACATTTTATAACCGAAAAAATCATTTGGTAAAGTTCTTAGGTAAGTTAGCTGTCGTGGTCGCGGCTTAAGAATCGACCCCTGCAACTCAGCCCGCGGATGTCGTAAAAGTCGACTAAGGGACTTCGCCAAAAGAAAGGCAGCAGTTTCCTTCTGTGTATTAGGTACCTATACCTTTTCTTCGATCACCAATCCCCTGCCAAGTGATTATGGCAATACCCGCCAGATTCAAAGCTCTGTCCAGTAGTGGACATCAATGGGCTGTGTAGTCAGTAGGTTATTAGATCAACACACAAGAAATTACAAACAGTTGGAAAAAGACATGACTACGAAATAAACTTTACGTTGTTTGTTTGATAACAAACAAACAGCGTAAAATTTATTTCGTATGTTTAACTTCACGTAACATCAACCTTCAAATGGAAATGTGAGCCATAATTTTGTGACATAACTTACGACAATTTGCCTCTGTGATGCTGAAGGTGTTTTTTCCTTTTAAGAATTATGAATCTGTCACTCTGTCCCATCACACATCTGTGACCATACTGAGGTCATTGTCCCAAGTGCAAGAAACAGCTGACTTTAGGGTTGTCACTTCGTAAAAAATCAGCTGTCCATGTTGAAACTTTGTTGCAGTTTTTTTCAGAGATACCAATCGAAATTCGAAAAGTCGTTGAACAAAAGTTGTTCGCCGGGGGGTGGAAATTCCCCCCTCTTTCGCATAGTACACATATTTTGTTACACGTTGTATATGTATGTATGTATTATACTAATAAAATTTCTGTTATTTACTCTCTGTACACTACTTACCCTTTTTTTTCTCTCTTATACATATCTTTCTTCCATCCCAAGGTTGCCTAGGAGAAATCGCTCTCAGCGATAAGGCCGCCTTTTGTACTGTTTATTTTTGTTTAGATATAAGATTTTATATGTAGATTTTTTTTTAGTACAATAAAGTGTTCATTCATTAATTCTTCTGAGCAACGAGAATATAATTTATTTTTGAGAAAATAATATAGATTTATAGCAGGGATTTTTGACTGTTACAGGGATTCCACAATATACCCAAATAAATTATATCTTTTTGCGGTTTTAGAATAGCTTTCTAGAGATTTACGATCCAGCTTGCGAACACAAAGTCTTAGTCAAAACACTTACGTACATATCTGTAAGTGTTTTGACTAAGACTTTGTGTTCGCAAAATACATCCACGTTTTAATACAATATACTACAGGAAACCGTAGAGATACTAGGATTCTCATATTTCAGTTTTGACGCAGTATTTGCAGCACCCAAAAGGATTTTGGTGTCATGTTTAGTCCGAGTAGGGGCACGTCATCTCTAAGAACTGTAGGCGCAGAAAGGCCCCTTAAGACCGTATTACTGGTATGTGGAAGTAAGCTTATGAAAGGTCGACTTTGCAGAGCCCTTGTGGTTGTCGAAAGTCCAGGATGCGACAGTTATTTATCAAGTGAAAGGGTTCGGTCTTAACATACTAATTCTAGTGCTTCGAGGTTGAAAACGGGACGATTGAACTAAAAACATTCATGAAGTTCGGTGATACCGGAGCTACTTCTAAAAAAAAAAACAATTTTTAATTTTAACAATTTCTGACTTTTCTTGCGTTATACGGGTGTGAAACTGTCACTTCTTTGGACTTTTTTGGAGATCTTTTTAAGGTGTACAATACTGCAGTACATTATTTTGTTCTATCTCGTAGGGTTCAGCCTGCGTTTGCAATGTAAGCGCAAAAAAATGTGTTTATTTACGACATCACATTAGAAACCTCTGAAATGATCAGTGTTTCTCTACTATACTATGCATGTATTATGCATAAAAAATCTTCCTCTTGAATATCTCTATCTATCAAAAGAAACCACATCAAAATCCGTTGCTTAGTTTTAAAGATCTAAGCATACATAGGGACAGACAGACGTGAAGCGACTTTGTTTTATACTATGTATTGATGGATTTGCGAGGATTAATAAATTCTTTTGTATATCCTCTGTAGGAGAGGGAGAAAGATAAAGCTAGCGCGCGATTGAAATTAATTAATTTAATTATAATTTAATTAATTAATTCCCCAATATATGAGTTTGTCACAGACTAAAAAAGAAAAAATAAATTATAGTTAAAAAGACTAAAAAAACACGCTTTTATTGCCAATCGAACCAAAAACTAGAAAATATTTTTTGCTGACAAAGAGTTTAATATAACTGTAGTAGCAGATGAAACAATTAATCATAATGAATCACCTCAAAACAAATTTATAATAAAATTTAAGTAATTAACACAATAATTCAATTCAGAGTAAAAAGCGTGGGGTGCTTGATATTTTTAAATATTAGGTACAATCATCTTATTGGCAACTATCTATGAGAGGATAGTTATGAACTGCAGTAAAATGCACCCCACGCTTTTTACTGTGAAAACTTATGGTCAGACCATAAGTTTTCACAGGCCCAAAAATATTTACGGACCAACCCGCCTTTTCAAAATCAAAATCAGTAACTTTTATTTCTTAAGGCTTACAAACCGTCTTTTAAAAACAAAAAAACAAAAATCTTAAATCAACTTTTACTTATTTAAGTTAACAAAGTAAGCTCTTAAACAAGTCCAATTTTAAAGTAATATATATAATATAATATAATCAAATTTTAAATTAAATTATTATAAAATAGGAAATAAAAATGTTGATTGATTCGATGATTTTTCTAAAGCAGCCGTGAATGGTACTCCTATTCAAGTAAATAATTTGATATGGGGGGTATGCAATTATAATGGTCGCAGATCTTTTTGAGATATCGGACGTTCGCGCGAGTCGCTGCGCAGTAGGTTATTTTAAGGTGTCAGAGGGACGAGGAAGTGTGCGGGGAAGGGCACCGTCTGCTCACCTTTTGCGCGCACTCGCTCGCACCCTACAATCGCAATGCGTTAGAGTGAGAAACACATACGCGTCAGCGTTCGAAAGTACAGTCGACTCGAGGGTCATTTCATATTTTTGTTATCCTGTGATTTTTCGTTATTGTTCTTCTATTTGTTTAGTTTTACCGGGATAAAAGAAGCCGATTATTTATTTCACATCTACAACTACAATCAATCCAGAATTTCAGCTCGATCGGTTCAGTAGTATTCGCATGAAGAGATAACAAACATCAAAACATCTTCACAAACTTTCGCCTTTATAATATTGGTGTGATTGATTATATTATATTATTATTATAGCTATTTAAAACCACTCCTTTGGTACGTATGGAGATCCGTTAACAAATTTAATCTCTTATAGATTCTCTAGTTCTCTACATGATTACGCATGATTACGATGAGGCTATGTTCACAGAACTCAAAAAGATTTGCGATGATTATAACCGATGTTCATGGCTAGCTGTTATATTTCGGCTCATTTCAATAATTTTGGCTCAATGGCCACAATTTAACTGTAAAAGGTCTGAAGAGACTTGTGACGGTCATCTTTCTAAAAAAAGGGCATCAAGTTATTAAAACCAACGCTTGCGTCTTTTGCTCAGGAAATGTTAGAAATACCTGCTTAGAAGTTTATTTCTATAAGCATATAAAAGGTTATGGCAGGATAGGATCTATTTACAAGAGCCAAGTGACGTAAGGTATCATACATTTTCCCATCTTCGTTTGAACCCAAGTCTATGAACCCTGGAGTGTGGTTGTATAATTTTTGAATCTCAGAATATCTTATATCGGACCTTAAGGTGCTAGTTTTATCAAAGCCCTGAAACCTCACCGGGCTGTTTTCGAAAACGATATTGCGTGTATTTTAATTCGGTGGTTCTTTCATCTTTGTTTAGAGGTCGAAAGTAAATTCGGAATATTAGTCTTGTCAGGACATTGGTGTCAGTGTCGCCATTCTGTTCGTATATGCGCCTACTCATGTCAGAACAGATCGATACCTCGTGGCAAACAGTTTCTAAACGACCCGATTTTCCGGCAATAAAATTGAACGAGCTTACCCATATCCTTGACGATCTCGTTTCGCCTTAATGTGGGGGCGGTTGCCGCGGCAGCGACATGACGCTCGAGCACGCTGCATTCATAGCAAATTCCGGTTAATTTCCATGAATATAAACTGTAATTTTAAAATGCAGTTATTTAAATGTATTTAAAAAGTCATTCCTCGATTTTCTCCCATACGTACTGAAAATATCGGACCCGATCCGGTAAAAATAAATGATCACGTACTAATTTTAAAATACGCGTCGAGATTTTGTCAGACCAAATCGCAAAATGCGGTAAATTATTAAAATAATTGATCATGTAGTTGTAATATTTAAATACAAAATCTGGACTGAAAAAGCCGAATATACCGAACACAAAACGTACATTATTTAAATAAATGATCGGGTATTTATTTTAGAATACTTGAGCCGAACTGAAATAAACCGAACATACCGAACAAAAACTGGTAATTTATTGAAATAAATGATCAGGTACTTTAAGCTACGAGATCCGAACGGAAAAATCCGTTAAATTTTACCCGTTATGAATAAAGTTAAAAATAAAAACCAGCTGGTTTCTTAATAACAACGTGCGTTGGCCTTTGTCCTGCAGTGGGACAGTAATGGCAAAAATAAAAATGAGTTATGCTAAAATAATGAAAACATTTTTGTAACAAGAAGAGATTTTTACGAACGCATTCGACAAAAATTCTCAAGATAATTTCAAGTGCAAAGAAATAAGTAAATTCAAAAACTTAGTATAATTATCACTGTAGGTGTAGTGCAACTTTAACAGGGCCAGAGCTGCTGCGCACAAGTTGCTTCGACGGAAAACGAAATTGGAAACGCCAATGATAAAATATGGCGCTGTCCATTCACATAAAAGCTTCCAGTGTCGGTCTAGTAGTTTAATAAAACTATTACAGAGGCATCAAAAATAACTTAGGTAGATATCGCAAACTGGCCGATCGACTTTTGAAAATTTAATTTGTGTAACGTAATAATAAGATAAAATAGGTGGCGGCGCTTGTGTGATCAGCGCCTTAAGTATGCGGCCTTATTTACAAACATTGTATGTATCGTGTGGCCGGAGTCTAGATTACAGTGGAGTGTTCATATATTTTATTATGTTGCTTAGACTGGTGCTGGGCGCGGGTTCAAAAGATGCCTCGGCGACAGTGTTCATGTCGGAAGGGCGCCGGTGACAATCGAACTCCGACTCGGGTAAGCTCAGGATCTTGATTTTGAATATAATTTTGAATCAAACTAATGCCAAGCATGGATAGAGGCCTCGTCCTAGCAAGTACTACGGCTGATGATGATAGTCGAAGCAGAACTAAAGCTGAACGCAAGCGAAAACGTATTGCTATCCTATATAGGAGCGAAGAGGAATTGATTAGGCACAATCAATTCCTCGCCTCTTACTTTTCAACAAAAGCATTAATCTTAAAAGCTCGTATTTATTTACTTCATTCGCCGTAAATTAAGATGCTTAATTTGAATAAAGATCGTTAATTGTTCGCAGGAGGTCGATCCGCCCAAGAAGCATTCGCGACCTTCCTCGACGCAGCCGCCGCGCTCTTGTGACAATAGTCCTACACTTCGACAGTCCAAGATCTATGGGACTGACCAGCTGAACTTTTTGACATCAGAACATGATTCATGGTCACAGGTTTCCGTGGCACATCTGTCGATCATAGTCGAAAGGCATGTGTGCGCGGGTGTGTTGAAACCATACCAGCGATAAACTTTTGATAAGCATGTAATAATTAGATTTATTTTTCGCTCGACATCCATCATAGTGAGAAATTTCACAAAATATTTAATAGTCAATCAACAGGTTGTACAATAATCTAAGAATTAGCAACTGTAAGTTATCTACACTTAAGGCGCCAAAATATTAG
Source organism: Quercus berberidifolia (assembly GCA_028535905.1). Classification (NCBI taxonomy): domain Eukaryota; kingdom Viridiplantae; phylum Streptophyta; class Magnoliopsida; order Fagales; family Fagaceae; genus Quercus; species Quercus berberidifolia. The sequence continues at coordinate 3,936 of JAPQVW010000679.1, read as the reverse complement.
TGTGCAAATGTAAATCGATAGGTTGCACGCAACCCATTGGTGTATCGTAAAATACTTATTGTATTAAGTTGTTCAATCCAATGTATTGAAGCAACCCGTGGGCGCGGGCGTCCCCATACGAATGTTTGGTGCTACACATCGTTACTTAGACATCAACGTCTTTCTGCTGTTTACTATAGTTAGGCGCTAATTTATTTATCTATATTACCCATTAAAAGCAATTTATAGTTAAAAATAGTTATAATTACTAGTGAAGTTTAAATGATTACGTGCAAAACGTTTTGGTTACGTCAACGTGTAGTTTCATAGTTATATTTAAATGGATAATTAATATCTTTTAAAGCAAATTGATTAACTTAATAATCATTGTAATGCAAACTTGAGCCAAATAGGTACCTAGCGAAATCATTTTGTAAGTATAGAATAAAGTGTGGCCTGTGCTCTCGAACAAAACAACTGCAGTGCAGTTAATAAACATGTAAGATCAACCATACAAGCAGTTTGAGGACATTCTCTATTAACTAAAATGAATAAATAGAATTTAAATGTTATCGATTATATGAGTGAAAGTTTGGAATTCTATTAATTTTCGAAAGTATGCATAACGAAATACGTCACTCATATTTTAGAAATCAAATAATTGATTGAGGTTATTCATTTTTTCAATTTTGTTTTATTCATTCTTTACTTGAAATTAACTATGCTACTTTTATGAACTACGTGTATGAACATAGGTTCTCATAATCTCTTTAGTTTTCTAGTGAACATCTTAAAATTGTATAACTGATGCTTGCAAAAGAACCCTGTGTTGGGATGAACGGTGTACAACAATAACTAATGCTATTTATTGCTTTCCATCAGATACAAGCCATTGCAATAGCTGTATATGTGCAATTGTACTTATTCATAAGCTTATTTTATTATGCACTGCCAATTATAATAATTTCAGCCTATTTGAATTGTACATTTGCTTAACTGATTAGTCTCACACCAGTCTGCTGTGTTGCATGAATCAACTAGTGTTCTAAGAGGTGCTACATACACACTTTTATTAGTGTATTACTTCACTCCTATTGTAACTAAATAATATACCTTATTTATACTAATAAAATAGGTATATTATTAGCTTTGGCCTGTTTTATAGCACTTCATTAAGAATTGGTAAAACAATAGTTTATTTTATTTTGTGATAAGTAAATAACGACCCTGTGGCGCAGCGACCGAAAGTCCGCCTGCGACACTGATGTTGCGCGGACGCTGCGTCCGATTTCCGCCTTGGAAAAAATATTTGTACAATCTGCAGATAGTTGTTCCGGGTGTTTTCTATTTATAATAAAAATATATATATCAATGTATTGTATTAATTATATCAGTTATCGTATATAGTACCCATAACACAAGCTCTGTTTCGCTTGGGGCTAGATGATGTCGTGCGATTTGTCCAGCATTATTTTATTTATTTATATATATTTTTTTTTAATTACGGAATGTTCCTACAGTGTATAAATATAACATAGATGCCATTTTAGTTTGAGTAGGTTTTTGTTAGAACTAAGAGAATCCTGTGTTCAAAGTAAATTAAGAACTTATGTAAAACTAGTTTCAAGCTGCGGCATCGCAGGCGTTTTTTGGAATAGTATTCCAGGTCCAGATGTGTGATTACGCAAAAACCACCCATCCAATAATTGACATTTATAAGCCTTCGCGCATGACATTCGCGCGTCCTGTCCATACAAGTTCAAATTACGAACCATGAAATGACAATGGATGGGTCGTTTTTGCCTCATTGCACAGCAGATCTTTATGTGCAAAATCTCAGCTGGATCCATTTAGTAGTTTTGGCATTGTCTTCGGCCAATCATCTTCAGAACGGCAAACTTTCGCCTTTATAATATAAATAGGATAAGTATGTGCTTGTGTTATTGCAGATGTGACAGGGAAATTACCGGTAGCTATTGGGTTTAAATGGTCAAACAAGCATTTATTATATTTATGAAGTCAATATATTAAGTGATATGATTTGAACAAAATATGAAACAAACTCTGAATAAACACATTTTAGCCAAGTATGTTATGTATGTAAGCTATGTCTATATACATGCATCAGAAATATCCAAAACATTGAATATATATATAAATTAAAAGAAATTGGTGCCTTTGAAGACATTTGTCACATATGGATGACACCAAGAATTAATGATTATGCTAATAATTTGTTCGTCGCTATGGATGCCAACTGATTATTTATTAATAAATAAATTTGCAATTTTCTATAAAATGCTTTTATGATTATTCGCTTTTACATAATGTAATTAAAATGTACATTATATTGTTGTTGTTAAATAAAATGAGGATAAAAAAAAAATTGTTTTATTCTTACTACTTAGTGTGAAACAAAGCTTTTGGTTACCATTCTGCTTACCACAACATCTAGTAAGCTGTCTTTACATTTGTAATTGTTTAATTTGTAGACTTGCTTAACATCTTGTTCTTGAGTGAAACTGCTGAGTTCACTGATAGGAGAGAGGTCTCCTTCTATGTGGGGGAGAATGTCACCACTGTGGTCGCTCTCGGGAGTCACCAAGAAACACACCAGGAGCTCCTGGTCTTTCTCTATTCCAAACATGCTCAAGCTTTGTGATATATTCTTTGATAGTGATAAATTGAATAGTATTTCTGCAAAAACAGTTCGAGTAACCATGCAGTTCTGTTTAAGGGCAAGCACAGCTCTGTTAGCAGCCACAGCCACTTGGAAAGGATCTATAATTAGCCTTGGCTTTATTATCGCACATTTCCAACCACCCTTTAGGATGTTGCTTCGTATTGTTTCAACATTTTGTACATTCTTAAACAAATATATCCTAAGGCTGGTGGCGGTATCAGGATCAAGATCACAGGTGTAAGGCTCAGGTGTCATTGTGCTCCTGCAAAAGTTCAATTTAACAAGTCAGCCATCACTAAGATAAAATTATGCTATAAAAAATATTTTCTATGCATGCAGGAAGCTTATTATAAAAAAAAATAAACACGGTACCTATTTTTGAAGATCTCTTGCAAACAACAATTAATAGCAGCTAAAGCTACTAAAATGAGAGTGGAAACCAACCTAAAAACTTCAAACTTCGATTCCAGTAAGATTATTTTCGACGGCACTAATACTATTGCTCTGTGCCCAGCAGGCGAAGTGAGGCTACTCACAGGTCCAAGAGAGGTGCTATCATGTATGATGAATGGATAATATGGATTACGAAAGAATGCTTGGTTGAACTTCAAGGGACATACAATTACGGCGAGTTTCTGTTGATTCGGAAGAAATAAAATTCAAGGAAACCATGACAATATTTTCATTCGAAGAAAACGGTCCGTTTCGACACGACAAACAATCAAAAGTAATCAAATCAAGGTCATTTATTTTATCATCAGTGGTCTTCAACATTCGGTTCATTCATTTATTTTATATTTTCATTGAAGTCTGACAAATCCAAGCAGAATGACAGACAAAATGACAGTTCCAAGAAGTCAATTTCAAAACGACAGTAAAATGGGTGAGCTAAGATTGTATGGCACATGTCTACAGATGGGCCAAGGGTTTAAGACCACTAGGCAAAAACAGGGCGAAAAGGTAAAAATGAATTTACGCCCAATAAACGCCCCATGACAGGGCAGAAACTATTATAGTAAGTTTTTGTTAAAACTTTGAATTTTCTTGAATAATATTTATAATAATAATAACGAATAATGCTGGCTTATGTATAATCATCATCATCATCAGCCTATATAAGTCCACTGCTGGACAAAGGCCTCCCCTAATGAGCGCCATAGCGTCCAGGCGAGTTGTCTATATGGTTTATTTTTAGAAGTGCAAAGTAGTTTGCCTTTGGGACTCTAGAGAAAAGCCAGACAGAACGGCAAAGAAACGAACATGGGAAGAGATAA
>JAPQVW010000678.1:2500-7500 GCA_028535905.1 Quercus berberidifolia | reverse complement strand
GATTTAGTAAACTACTGGGATCTTAGCTATTAATTGTTCATTCTTAGTTTTCATACCATAATTAATATGAATATAGAATAGAATTTCAAATAAATATTAAATAGTTGAATGAATATATTCTCGAACATAACGATTAATATTCGAAATGGAATCTAATTAGATTAGAATCTTATTCTACACATTCTAATCTTACTTATTTATTCTAATTCTAGATAGATTCTAAGATAGATTCTAATTTGAAATAATTCTAATTCTAAATAGTTAGATCAATTAGAAATTAATAGAATAATATAATAAGAAATTTATATTAATAAATTTCTTTTTTTTTAGTCATTTTTAGTTATGTTATAGAGGGGCCGCCTTAACTTAAGGAAATTAAAAAAGTAAAGGCTACGAATAAAAAAAAAATGAAAAAGAGAAGGCCGTAATCCAGATCATAATGAAAGATTCCTCCGCTTTCGTTCGGAAAGATAAAACAAAAAAAAAAAGAATCGACCGTTCGAGTATCTCAAATTACACGATAAAAATGATATAAAAGAAAGAGAGGCATACATAATCTATATTGGTATAGATAATATATATCTATATTGAATTGCGGATACAGAAATGATAGAATCATTTCTGATTGGATCAACTCTGGATCTTCGATAGAGATGAAATGAGATAAACAATAAAAAAATAGGAGTAAACACTTTTCGATATAGGAATTGGTATCTAATAAATTCAAAGATTCCGGCATAAATGAAAGAAAAAGGGAAAAAAGCGAGGAAGGACATCATAATGAGATCCTAATCTTAAAACAACAAAATAAAAATGGGGGATATGGCGAAATTGGTAGACGCTACGGACTTAATTGGATTGAGCCTTGGTATGGAAACTTACCAAGTGATAACTTTCAAATTCAGAGAAACCCTGGAATTAAAAATGGGCAATCCTGAGCCAAATCCTATTTTACGAAAACAAATAAGGGTTCAGAAGAAAGCAAGAATAAAAAAAGGATAGGTGCAGAGACTCAATGGAAGCTGTTCTAACAAGTGGGGTTAACTTCTTTACGTTATTACATTAACGTAATCCTTATATCAAAACTACAGAAAGGATAAACCTATATACATACGTATATGTACTGAAATCCTATCTCAAATGATTAATGACGACCCGAATCTTTATTTATTTATATTTCTATAAATAATAAATAAAAATCGAAAGAGTTGTTGTGAATCGATCCAAATTGAAGAAAGAATCGAATATTTATTAATAAAATTTATCGTACGAGAATAAAGATAGAGTCCCATTCCACACGTCAATACCGACAAGAATGAAATTTATAGGAAGAGGAAAATCCGTCGACTTTAGAAATCGTGAGGGTTCGAGTCCCTCTATCCCCAAAAAGGCCCGTTTGATTCCCCAATTATTTATCCGATCCGCTCTTTTCGTTTCGTTAGCGGTTTAAAATTCGTTATGTTTTTCAATCATTCTACTCTTTTACAAATGGATCTGATTGGAAATTTTTTTTTCTTATTACAATATTTGTGATATATATGATACGCGTACAAATGAACATCTTTGAGGAAGGTATCCCCACTTCCAATTTGAATGATTAACAATACATATCATTTCTTGTACTGTATTAAAACTTATAAAGTTTTCTTTTTGAAGATCCAAGAAATTACAGGGTCTGGATAAAGTAAGACTTTTTTTGTCTTTTTAATTGACATAAACTCAAGTTATCTATTAAAATAAGGACGATGCACGGATAATGGTCGGGATAGCTCAGCTGGTAGAGCAGAGGACTGAAAATCCTCGTGTCACCAGTTCAAATCTGGTTCCTGGCACATGATTTATTTGTATGAGTATCCGTTTTACAAATGAATTGATATGGGTCAACATACATATTCATTACTAGTCTATATCATGATAGATACTTATCTATCTAGGTGTCTGAGAATATACCCTTTCTAGAATTATAGAATAGATGAGTAAAGAGTATGTCTATAAAATCTGTAAAATAAAAAAAAATGAGATTTGACTTCCTTTTCTTTTTTATTTGTTCATACGGTGTCTCTTACCGTTCAAAAACAATGTTAATACTTTAGATAGTTAATACTTCATACATATTAAAATAGAAAGGTTAAATTAATTGGTTGAAAGACTCAAAGGTATAGTCTCGCGGAGTTGAAAGGTGGGAATAACCAAGATTCATTTCAGATACAGTACAAATAAAATCCAAGCCCTCCTCTCATTTCGTTGTCTTTTCTTTTCATATTCTATTTCTTCATTTCCTCCTATGTGACTTTGTCGAACTCATTTAAGTTTTGTGCGTGGTACATAGTTCATGATGCGAAACTCTTTTAGGTCATCCTAATACTAATTGTATTTTTTTAATTGTCTTGTTTTTTTTTTTATTTATCCTTTTTATTTCTATTTTTTATTGTTTCTATTTTTATATATTATATATATATTTATTTGAATAGAAACAATTTTTTTTTTATTCTATTTATTTTGTATTATTTATTTGTATTTGATTTATATTTTATTTCGTTTTATTTAGCCCATTTAGAATAGAATGCGAATGAGACTTCCATTACGCTCTTTGGTCTATAAGAGAACGTACAAACATTATTTGAATACCTGGAGTTGTAGAAGTGAAAATTAGTTTCTTATTTTTTATATTTAATTTTATTATTTATATTTAATGAGCATCCTGTATTTCATAAAAATTCGGGGCAATATAATCCTTACGTAAGGGCCACCCTATCCAACTTTCGGGCATTAAGATACGTTTCAGACGTGGATGATTATCATAAAAGATTCCCAACATATCATAAGATTCCCTTTCTTGAAAATCCGCACTTTTCCAAACCCAGAAAACAGACGGAATTCTAGGATTCCACCTTGGGGCAAATACTTTTATACATACCTCTTCTGGTTGATCTATACCATAAGCTATTCTCGTAAGATGATACACACTAGCTAACAGTCCGCCCGGTGCTACATCATAGGCACATTGGGAACGTAAATAATTGTAACCATATACATATAAAATGACAGCAATGGAATGCCAATCCCCAGGCTTTATTTGTAAAGTCTCTATTCCTTGGTAGTCGAAGCCCAAAGATCTATGAACTAACCCATGTTTGGCTAGCCAAGCAGACAAACGACCTTGCATCTTTTTTATCTCTCCCACATTTTGATTTGTATAAAACTTCTATTTGTCTCTATAAGTTAAGTATTTCACATTTACGATGAAATTTATGAAAATTATTGTTTGTTATTATGTAAAAAAATGTGAAAAAAAAAAAAATCCTGCCTAATTCACTAATTCGGGGGAAGATACTGAACTCTTGTTGTATTTGAAAAATATTTCAAGAGGGATCTCCGAAATCGATGTAGATGGTGGTTGATCGAGTAATCCTCGATCATAATTTCCAGTATGAGTACTTCGTCCAATATAAAACTTGTGGTTGATAGTAAAACACCGACTCCCCTGTTGAGACCTAATTCGATCTTCATAGATTTCTCGAGATAGTTTTTTACGAAGTTTTGTTATAGCATCTATAACTGCCTCCGGTTTAGGTGGACAACCTGGCAAATAGACATCTACAGGAATTAGCTTATCGACCCCCCGAACAGTAGTATAAGAATCGGTACTGAACATACCCCCTGTAATTGTACATGCTCCCATAGCAATAACATATTTTGGTTCAGGCATTTGTTCATATAATCTCACTAAAGAAGGAGCCATTTTCATTGTTACTGTACCCGCAGTTAAAATTAGGTCTGCCTGTCTAGGACTCGATCTTGGTACCAGCCCATAACGGTCAAAGTCGAATCGTGAGCCTATTAATGAAGCAAATTCAATGAAACAACAACTGGTACCATATAGAAGCGGCCACAAACTGGACAGTCTTGACCAATTTGAAAGATCATTTGATGTAGTTGAAATAACTGAATTTTTTTGGGGGGCTGTTCGATCAAGTAAGGGAAACTCAATGGAATTCATAACCGTTTCAATGTTTTTTTTTTTACTTTCTTTATCTTTATTTTTATTGTCTGAATATTCAAGAGCTAAGACCATTCCAATGCTCCTTTTCGCCATGCATAAACTGAACCAACAATTAGGATAAGCACGAAAATGAAAGCTTCTATAAATACGGATATACCCAATACATCAAAACTCATTGCCCATGGATAAAGAAAAACCGTTTCAACATCAAAAACAACAAAAACTAGAGCAAACATATAATACCGAATTCGAAATTGGAGCCAAGCATCACCCATTGGTTCTATTCCCGATTCATAACTAGAAAGTTTCTCTGGCCCTTTGCGAATCGGGGCTAAAACTCCCGAAATCAAAAATGCCAAAATAGGAATAGCACTTGCTATTAGTAGAAATGCCCAGAAAATATCATATTCGTAAAGTAGAAACATAGACGGACTCCTTGCATGCGGAAAATATGCCGGATTAGTTGATTGGAATTGGAATGAATTGTCAAGCCATCCATAACTCTTTAGTCAAAACAAAACTTCATTTGGATCGAACTGCTTAGTTTCGCCTGTTTGTTTCGGCACGTGTCAACCTTCCGCTCACGATTCATCCACTCGAATCCCATTTCTAATATATATATATTACTTTTATACTATTTCTATTTATACTATAAAACTAAGCTATAAAACTAAGAGTCTCGCGGTTTCACTTCACTTCGGATTTGAATTTTATATAAATTGATTAGAAGGAACTAAAGGATATAAAGAGCTAAAGAAAAGGAATTTTAATTTAAATAGCATTCTAATTGTTTTGTTTAGAATTCTATTATTATTAAAAATGAAATTTCTATTAGAAATTCATATTCTAAATTGAAATAAAATCTATTTATTTTTTTATTCTAGTTAGATTATAGGGCTATACGGACTCGAACCGTAGACCTTCTCGGTAAAACAGATCAAACTAATTATTATCAAAATGATTTGAACCGTTTCAAAGACCCAACATGCATTTTTTT
>JAPQVW010000677.1:15000-20583 GCA_028535905.1 Quercus berberidifolia | reverse complement strand
TTATTTCTACTAACTTAAAAGCCCCAATCCGTATTCTTTTTATATTATGTGTAAATATCCTTGGGGGATAAATGACACAAATCTCTATTACTAAATCCTTTTGCGTAATTTGGCATTTCTAACCATTCCACTCATTTTTGCTAACCCCCCCGCTTTATGGTAACAAACACTAGTGAAAACGTAATACGGTTGATTCTTTGAAACCCGCTTCAAGCTAGGATGACATGACTAATCAACCCAATCTTGGGTAAATGGGCTCTTTCTTCTTCTGTTTATTTACGCTCAACCTTTTTTTAATTCTTCTTATACATTGAAGACGAGACTCAAGAATTTTACTGCGAATATATAATATATTATAATTATATAGCTGTTTTCTTTCACTCATATAACTATCTAATTTAATTCATTAATCCGAATAATGAATAAAAAGATGAGGATATCTATTCAATTCGTTCTAACCCTTTTTTCTATAAAGACTAGAAAGAAATAAATAGGGAAAATATTTATCTTTCAACGAATCGCACGTAGAGATATTGCTAATACACATAGAGTTAATGGTATTTCATAACTAATCGATTGAGCAGCAGCTCGTAGACCACCTAAAAAGGAATATTTATTGTTTGAGCCATATCCTGAGTATAAGAAGTCCAATGGGAGCAATACTTGAAACCGCAATCCACAAAAAAACCCCGATATTGAGATCGGCTAAAACAAGGTGATAGTCAAAAGGAATTACTGAATAACTTAGTAGAATTGCTATAACTGCTATGGATGGTCCGATACTGAATAACCGAGTATCTCCTCTTAGATGGAAGAATATTTTCTTTGAAAAGTAATTTTGTCCCATCTGCTAGAGCTTGAAGAACTCCTAAGGGACGCGGAATATTCGGCGTCCAATACGTTGTTGTAGCCCTGCGGATATTTCTCTCTTCTAACTACCATACAATTACTAGTACGCCTATTGTGATTCCTAATACAAGAGTAAAAATAGGGACAAGCACCCATATAATTCCATAGACCCCTTTTAAAGATTCCACTCTGTAAAAAGAATTGATATCTTGTACTTCCCTTATATCAATTATCATTTCAACGATCAACTTCTCCCATAATGATATCTATGCTACCTAGTATTTGTCATAATATCAGCCAATTTCATTCTTTTAACTAACTGAGGAAGAATTTGCAAATTGATAAAACCAGGTGGTCGAATTTTCATCTCCAAGGAAAACCACTCTGATCCCCTATCAGAAAAATTCCCAATTCCCCCTTTAGGGCTTCGACTCTCACATAAAGTTCTTGTTTCGGCAATTCAAAAGTGGGGGAGGGGTTTTTTACTAATGAATCGATATTCAAAATCATGCCATTCTGGATACCTTTTTCTATCAAAGTATCGTATTTCTAAATTCTCGTAGGGCCCCCCCCGGAATTCCTTCCAGCGCCTGTTGAATAATTTTGATGGATTCTGCCATTTCGCCAATTCAGGACTAAATAACGAGCTAATGAATCCCCTTCTTTTTGCCATTGTACTTCCCAATCAAAATTCGTCGTAACACACTCATAATGATCAATTTTACGAAGATCCCATTGTATTCCGGACGCTCGCAGCATTGGTCCTGATAAACCCCAATTTATTACTTCGTCTCTACCAATAATGCCTACGCCCTCAACTCGTTCTAAAAAATAGGATTTCTTGTAATAAGTTTTTGATATTCAGTAACTCCTGTTAAAAAATAATCGCAGAAATCCAAACATTTATCTATCCATCCATAAGGTAGATCAGCCGCCACTCCTCCGATACGAAAATAATTATGCATCATTCTCATACCCGTAGCAGCTTCGAATAGATCATATACTAATTCTCTTTTCTCTGAAAATATAGAAGAAAGGAGTCTGTGCACCAATATCTGCCATGAAAGGGCCGAGCCATAACAAATGAGAAGCTATACGACTCAATTCCAACATAAATTACTCTGATATAACTAGCTCTTTTCGGTACTTGAATATTTCCTAGCCGTTCTGGCCCATTTACAGTTATTGCTTCTGTGAACATAGTAGCTAAATAATCCCAACGGGTTACATAAGGCAGATATTGTATAATAAGTTCGGTTTTCCGCAATTTTTTCCATCCCTCTGTGTAAATAACCCAATATTGGTTCACAGTCAATAACATCTTCGCCGTCCAGAGTAACGACGAGTCGAAGAACACCATGCATTGACGGGTGGTGGCGGGGCCCATTATTGACTATCATGAGATCCTTTCTTGTAACTGGTATATTCATAAGTTTTTCCTCGATTCATTCTTCTACGAATTGCGTAAAACGAAAAACAGTTTATCAAAATTCAAGATCTAATAAAGCAAATAGTTCAAAATGACTCTTAAAATTAACGAGTTTTTGATTCTCGAATACCCAACTGATTTATTAAGTATTTATAAAGTACTCTCTTTTTCTTTGACAAATAAGACAGCAATCGTTGACGTTTTCCCAGAATTTTACGTAGACCTCTTTGAGAGGAATAGTCTTTTCTGTGCAATTCCAAATGTGAAGTAAGTCTTCTTATTTTTATTGGTCCAACTAAATACTTGAAATTCAACAGATCCCCTGTTTTCTTCTTTTTCTTCTTGCGAAATAAGCGAGATGAATGAGTTTTGTACCATAAAAATGAATCGCCCCTCTCTCTTTTTTTTTAGATATTTTTATCCATATATTTATTGATCAGTAATAATAATTACACTCATTTTAATTTGCTATACACAATAATTCTTAATTTCGTTAAGAAGTCTTAATTTTGTCAAACAAACTTACTTATTTAGTAGTCAATAATCAATAATCAATCCAATTTTAAAATTGTATTCGGATAGAGATATACTATACACAAAGTATGGTCTATTTTTCCACTCACAAAAAATAAAAAAAAAAATTAGACCTGAAAATAAATAAGATGACTTTGTTGATTCATTTCTAGATCGAATAAATATTAATATAATTCAACGCGTCATTAAATTAAGTATCCTGTATCAGAATGATGTGTAAGATAATAAGATAATGGGGGTGTTTATTTCTTTGTCTTCATATACTCGCTATGGTACGGGAATCGAGTCAAAATGTACCATTAATGAATTTTCAATAGCGGATATATCTGAATCCTTATCAGACTGAAACGACTACCATTATTGGTATCAAACCAATAGCGATTCATACAAGATAAATCTTCTAATCGATAATTGGGCCAAAGAAAGAACTTTAATTTAATTAGTTTATTTTTATCTCTATAAAGCTCTTTTCTTTTATTCAAAACTTGATCGCAATTGCAATTTTTTAACTTATTTACATTGCAAAATACCGTATTTCTATGTATACCGTTTCCATTCCCCGAATGGAAACAAATTCGAATTCTCAATTCTCTACGACGCCTTGGGGATAAAATTTTTTCAGGAAAAATAAAATCATAATTATTTTTGTCTCTATTTCCAGTCATTTTTTTATGTAGTGCAATGGATTCATCAAAATCCTTCTTATTCTTATGAAGACAGGCCGGGCTTTTTTCTAGGTATCTTTGATGACTTTGCTGCTGCTTACTCTTATGAACCAATGAGATACCTATGGTTTGATATATAAAAAATTGTCCATCCGTTTTTACAGACAGACGTACTGGTTCGATAATCAATATTCCCTTTTTCATCAATTCTGTAAAAGTTAAACCCTTCCGGACCATCAGAATATCCAGACTCATTTCTTCCCTTTGAATAGCGGATATAGCAATTTCTCTTGGATTTTTCAGTCTAAGCAGGAGACAATATACTTTGATGTTATTGATTATTTTTTGATTTAAAGAATCATCCCATCTCAATTGAAAATGAAAATACCTTTTTAGGAATAACTCAAGTTCTGTTTCCGTGTTAGTCTTGTATTGCTTTTTGTTTCTACGTTTTTTTATGTCTAATCCCCTAGAATCTTCTTCAACATCTTTTTCTTGGTTTGAGAGAGACGCTTCAGGATCCACTTGGTCCGCGAATTCTTTTTCTATTTGATTTCTATTTTCTAATTCAAGAGTTTTTTCATTCGATAATGTAAAACTTTTTTTATTTCCAGTGATGCTTTTCTGTTTAGTAACATTTTCGTTTACATTAAAATTAAAAAAAAGTAATTTTATTGGTATGACCCATGGTTTAATCTTATATGTATTATAAAGTATCACAAATTCTGGGAAAAACCAAAGTTCTAGATTCGATATGGGATGACTTAGTATTTCTTCATTCATTCCCATCCAATCAAAGAAAAAACCTTGTTGATTGGATGGGTTAATTTTCTGATCTTGATGAATCGTCAGATAAAAAAGGCCTTTCTTATCAATTTTATCGATTATTTGACAATTATTAAACCCAGTCTTAGTATTTTTATTCCTGTTGGTAACGTTATCAATATCGACCCAGGCCTTAATATTGATCTTCTTTCTAAGACAAAAATGGAGGATTTTCCAATCCAAATATTTTCTATCTGAATTTTTTTCTATATCTAGATTATCATCTTCGACGAGAGAATTATGGATAAGGATACCTCCCAGCATATCAAATAATTTGCGTTTAGGCGTATTGTAATTATAAGAAATCTCTTGGTTATTATTTACTTGTAATGGCAATCCATAAATATATGAATCTCTCTTATTTTCATAATTAATAGATTTATACGATAAAAGATCATATTTATATTGTTTTTGATTTGGTAATGGTTCTATTTCAAAATCTTTTGCTTTTTCGTAATGAATAAATTGGGTTTTTTCATATTCATATGACTCACATTTATTGAGATCTTTATTTTTAGTCATATGGTTGAACCTAGTTCGCCATTTTTGTGTTACTAATCTAGACCATTTAATCTGAGATAAATCGTATTGATATTGATAATGACCCTTTAGCCAGTTTTTCCATTCATTAATTCCATAATTTGGAGATTTTTTATGTCTGAATTCAGAATCAAATATTCCTTGCGTTCCAACAAAATACTCCCTTATTTCATTCTTAAGAAAAAAAGATGTTCCGTAATATTTAAAGACGGATCTTAACTTATCTAGGTTATTGACTGGGGTTTGCGATAATTTATAAAATACATATGCTTGTGACAAGTAAGATAAGTCCCCAAAAATCTTTGCATTTTTTTTAATAATACAAAGTGACTTTTTTATAGTCGAACTAAAGTTAAATATACTTTGATTTGTTTTATCAATTCTTTCCCGATTTGCTTCATTATTGTAAATGTATTTATTAATAACTTTTTTTGTTAATTCAAGAAAGAGCTGTGCATTGATTCTAGGTATATTAATGATACATACAAGGATATCCATGTATAGCTTTTCAATAAATAATTTTACAAAATAATGTGATTTACGAAGTAATCGAAGATTTTTTCGTTTTAATATCTGCCAAATATTTTTTGGTGATTCTAATCCTTTCTCGTCATAACTTATTTTGTTAGGGTTAATATTTCTCTCTGCAGTTATAAATCTTCTTCTCTTGTCTTTTTTAATTGTTTTTATTTTATTTATGATTGTGTTTGTTCTATTCATCAGATCTTTCATTTTTTTTTC
>JAPQVW010000675.1:0-20699 GCA_028535905.1 Quercus berberidifolia | reverse complement strand
AAAAATTTCTTTTGCTATCGATTTGAAAAAAAAAAAACATGCCTAAAGCCAGAGAAAAAAACACAAACTGTCATACCTTTTTCTCCAAACAAAGCTCGCTTTCACGAGAAAAATTTCAACGATGCTTAATGCATAGATGGTAACATCACTATTATTTGCCCAGACTGTAACTATCGTACATATACAAAGTCAGTGCGACCCGATGCATATGCTCAACTTGGTTTGGTTCAATGTTCACAATTTCCGTCATGGCTTGAGGACAAAAATTCCGCCCGACTGTTCACATGCTAGCGCACATCACAAGCCAACTTCATGGAGCCGCCGGACAAGATGAGGGGAAAACAAATTACTCTAACTTAGCCAAAATCAAACAGTCAAACCTTCCCAGTTAGTAGTGCCTTTTTTTTTTCACCAGTGAATAGGAGTGCTCTGTTGATTATACCAACCAGTTTAATCCTTGAGGGGAAAAAAATGATAATCAACATTTGGCATAGAACCGTCTATAGACTCTTTGCCCATCCCATTTTGTTTTAATAAATTTTTTTTTTTTTTTTTGTTATAAAGTTTTGTTAAAAATTATTATTATTATTTTTGAGAAACAAACATACACATAAAGGAGGGAGAAATAGATTCTAACACAGATGCATACCATAACTCCACTCAAAAGTTATGGTAACTTTTAAGAGAAGGTGGAACTTAATAAGTAAAACCTTATTATTTATTGAGGGAGAGAAAATGGGGAAGAAAATTGTGGAGTTTGATAGTTCTCTCAAGCCCACCAAAACTCTATATACTATCTCCCCAAATTGGGAAGAAAATAGGATGAAAAACAAGTTTTACTTTTTTGGACAAAAATTACCCCAAACTTAGCAAAGTTACGTTTAGATTTTGAACACTTCTTCTTCTTCTTCTTCTTATTCTTCTTCTTCATTTTTTTTTTTTTTAAAAAAAAAAAAAACTTTTTCTTATCTTGTCTCGTTTGTTTCTCTCACTTTTTTTTTTTGGATGTTCATTTGTTTCTTTTTTCACCACGGTCATAGTTAGGGATGGCAATGGGGTGGGGCAAAACCAAAGGATGGGGTCTTCATCCTTTGTCTTATCATATCTCCGCCCTATCTCGCATGATGGGAAAAATTTTCTTGCCTCATCATTGTCTCATAGGGCTCTATGAAGCCCCACCCCACCCCGTGAAACCTTACTTCTTGTTAATTTTCCCAACAACTATAACATATATTTTTTTTAAAAATGAAACATATTTCATTAATAAAAATATACTTGAAATTACAACTAAATTTATCCAATCAAATCAAACTAATTTTTAGCAAAAACTAAATACAAGTGTTTAATAAGACAATATCACAACAAAAAGAAAAACTCATAGTATAACACATAACAAAAGAATCCAAACTCCTAATACATGACAAAATAAAAATTGCCTACTTCAACAATAATTTCCACTTTCTTCCATCATGATTCAATAGTATACAAATTTGTTTCTAATAAAGACAAAAGAAAACATTGAAAAATCAAAGGTTCGTGATGCACAAGAGTCCAAAATTAGTACCTTATTTCCAATCTTGCTAAAGAGAAAAGAGAGACAGAGCTACGTTAGGTAATATAAAATAAGCTAATATTGATACGTTTGTTTATATAGTAAGGTTTTAGGGTATTGATGGGAAAAATTTTCTTGCCTCATCATTGTCTCATAGGGCCCTGTGAAGCCCCGCTCCATCCCGTGAAACCTTACTTCTTGTTAATTTTCCCAACAACTATAACATATATATATTTTTTTATAATGAAACCTATTTCATTAATAAAAATATACTTGAAATTACAACTAAATTTATTCCATCAAATCAAACTAATTTTTAGTAAAAACTGAATACAAGTGTTTAATAAGACAATATCACAACAAAAAGAAAAACTCATAATATAACACATAACAAAATAATCCAAATTCCTAATACATGACAAAATAAAAATTGCCTACTTCAACAATAATTTCCACTTTCTTCCATCACAATTCAATAGTATACAAATTTGTTTCTAATAAAGACAAAAGAAAACATTGAAAAATCAAAGGTTCGTGATGCACAAGAGTCCAAAATTAGTACCTTATTTCCAATCTTGCTAAAGAGAAAAGAGAGACAGAGCTACGTTAGGTAATATAAAATAAGCTAATATTGATACGTTTGTTTAAATAGTAAGGTTTTAGGGTATTGATGGGAAAAATTTTCTTGCTTTATCATTGTCTCATATCCACCCCGTGAAACCTTATTTCTTGTTAATTTTCCCAACAACTATAACATTTTTTTTAATAATGAAACCTATTTCATTAATAAAAATATACTTGAATTACAACTAAATTTATCCCATCAACTCAAACTAATTTTTAGCAAAAATTGAATACAAGTATTTAATAAGACAATATCACAACAAAAAGAAAAACTCATAGTATAACACATAACAAAATAATCCAAACTCCTAATACATGACAAAATAAAAATTGCCTACTTCAACAATAATTTCCACTTTCTTCCATCACGATTCAATAGTATACAAATTTGTTTCTAATAAAGATGAAAGAAAACATTGAAAAATCAAAGGTTCATGATGCACAAGAGTCCAAAATTAGTACCTTATTTCCAATCTTGCTAAAGAGAAAAGAGAGACAGAGCTATGTTAGGTAATATAAAATAAGCTAATATTGATACGTTTGTTTAAATAGTAAGGTTTTAAGGTATGAAAAATTTACAATTATAATCCTTATTAACATGGGATGAGGTGGGATGGGTCTAAAAAATCTAAACCTATCCTCGCCTCACCTTGTGGTGCAGGGCAAAAATCTCATCCCATGCCCGCCCCACAACTTTTGCGGGGCGGGGAAAACTCGCGTAGGACAAAGTAAGGAGGGGCTAGTCAAGCGGGACGGGGCAAAATTGTCAAGTAACAGTTTTGGTTATTTATTTATTTATTTTAAATAAAGCGCCTATTTATACACAATTTTTTTGATAAAAATACAATGCCTTGTTTTTTGTTTTATCTAATGATGACATAATGGTAAATTTATATCTCTATTTACTATTATTTTATTTTTCTTCTCAGCTAAACAAATAAGTTTTTATCCTCTCAACCAAATACATACTAGAGAAAACTAAGGGGGTGTTTGGATTTTTGATTTCCATAACTCATAACTCTGTTTTCATGACTCATAACTCAAAAATGGTGAGACTCATGATGGAAACAAGTTATGAAACTTGCTTGGATTTTGTTTTCAGTTGTTTCTAGTTTTTGTTTCCATCACTCAATTCTTTGATTTTTGAGTGATGAGTTATGGAAACTAAAAACACATTTTAGCTGTTTTTCCATAACTCTATTTTCAATGGCAATTTTGTAATTAAACCTACAACTTGGGTCCCACGGTCAAAGCAAAGTCACACCGAGCGCTGCTTTTGACAAACCCACCAACCTCTCCTTCTCAGTCTTCACACCAGAAATCAACCCACACAAAAATATCCCACATCCAACCTCAGAGCTCCTTTCACGCACACCCTCAGCCCAGCCCCACCTCAGTCAACCCGCGTTGGCCCGAGCTCAAACCGACGAACGTGATGCCCAGAAAACCCAGATTTTTTTATAATCTTTCAAGTCCCAGAAAACCCAGATTTAGCACCAAATAGAAACATACAAAACCCACTAAAATTAAACTTAGAAATCTAAACATATGAAGTTCAAGATCAACTTAAAATTTAACATCAAAATCCATAATCAATATAAAAACATGATTTTTACTGGGTTTAGGGATACAGATCTAAAAAAAAAAAAAAAAAAAATTGCTATAGAAGAAGAACCCAAAAACCCACAGATCTCGTCTTTTCCCCATCATGCCAGCGGCTTTGAGCTCACTATCGGAGCAAATGGAGACCAAGCTGAAGAAGAAGAAGTCGTAGAAGATGAAGATAAAGAAGAAGCAGCTCTGATAAGCCAACAAGATCGATGCCTCCCACCCCACAACATTTGGAATGAGTGACCGTTCACAGAGGAATCTTTTCTCCTTTGCGCCCCAGTCCAATACACACACACTTCAACATCGCACCCTCTTGGTGCGGCAGAAAGAAGCCCGCGTCACAGAGCTCGGCATAAAGAAGAAGCAGTAGCTGAGCTAGACAATGATGATTGTGCCGGCGGCTTCACTGGGTTTGTTGAGGGTTCTGGGAGAATATCTGTTTAAGGGGAAAAATATGTGGGCTGAAATGAATATATGTTACACGGATAGGCTAACCGTGGCCTGACATTGTGCTCAGGCGTGGGTCCCACAAAAAAGTAGAAAAATTGAGTGAAGTGTGCTAAATGGGTGGGTATAGGAAATTGAGGTATTTTAAGTGATGAGTGATGAGTGACGGAAATTGAGAGAGGAGTGATGAGTGATCAAAAAAAAAAAAAAAAAAAAATCCAAACAAGGCCTAAGTTTCCATAACTCATAACTTTATTTTCATAACTCATAACTCATAACTCAAAAATGGTAGGACCTATGACTCAAAAACTTGTTTGGATTTCAATAACTCTGTTTCCATCACTCAATTCTCTGATTTTTTAGTGATGAGTTATGGAAACTGAAAACACATTTTAACTATTTTCAGTTTCTATAACTCTGTTTTCAATGACATTTTTGTAATTAAACACACATGGAGAGACCCACCAGTCAGGTCAACCGCACTTTTTGACCTTTTTTTTTTTTACTATCTTCTCCTATGTTTAGTTGTTCTTTCTTCTTTTCTTTTTTTTTTTTCCTTCCTTTTCGCTCTTGTTAGTTCGTTCTTCCTTTGTTATTTATTTATTTATTTTTTGTTCTTCATCACATAATATTTTTGGTCTTCGTTGGCTGGGTTCTTTCTTTCTTTTTTTTCTTCTTCTTTCACTGGTCTTCGTTGGCTGGTTTTTTATTTTTATTATTATTTTTATTTTTTTCCTTCTTCTTTCACTGTTTTTTTTTATTTTTTTTTATTGGGTTCGGTGAGTTTGGGTACTGAAAAAAAAAAAAAAAAAAAAGCTGCATCGAGTGACAGGTATGGGTCCACAAATAATGTGAAAAATATTAAGTGATGACAAGTGAGTGATGATACCAAACGGGTATAGTATTTTAAGTGATGAGTGACGAGTGACGAGTGACGAAAGTGATGAAAAAAAAAATCCAAACAAGACCAAAATCTCTTTTATCTTTTCACTTTCCTATCATCTTATTTTTCAACAGTATCTACAGGGGAGAACTCAACAAATCTGAAATCTGTAAGTTCCAGCTGTCCGTCCAATCCAACTTGACTCAAAGGGTCACAGGAGACTTCAAAAAGTAGATTAACCGAGGAACTGGTTTGGGTAGTTAGCGGGTTTGGTAAAAAAGTGCCCATTAGCTCAACCTGCAAAATTTGAATCTTTTATAGTTGAATTGTGACATGCATTAATTGGTTTCTAAGATTTTTTAAAACCTAGTGTTGCTATGCTCTCTCTCACTATGTGGAAAGCTTGATCTCAATGACGCACCGAGCATGTCAGCTCATCTCGGTAATGACGACGACTAGTCATGGAGAATAATGACATAGAGCAATTAGGTTGGATCTCAACACCAATACCCCGAACTTGATCTTGATGAGTTTAAGGGTCATTTTGGATAGAACTTATTTTATTGAAACTAAAAACACTGTAGTAAAATATTTTTTTTTAAATGTGTAAATAGTACCGTAGGACTTATTTTTAATGAAAAAGTTGCTGAAAAGTGAAATTTATGAGTCCCGTGAACTGTTTACGGGACTCATAAAACTGATAAAAGAGGCTGAAAAGTCAACAATATACTGTTACTGTTTATGAACAGTAACTATTTGTCCCCTAAACGCGTGTGCAGCAGCAGAGAAAAAAAAAGAAAAGAAAAGAGAAGAAACGTAAATGCAAAACGCAACAGTCGGATCCAAACCTCACCTAAGGATTCAAAACCACAGCATGCCTTCAACTATGCATTTATGGTTTTTTTTTTTTTTTTTTTTCTTCATGATTAGATATTTTTATTTTATTTTAACAAGTCCTAGATATGTGTTTGCACTTTTAATAAGATTGACAATATGATACAAAATTTTTGTAAATTTACAATTTGGGCTTTATGCTTTTGTTGGTTACCTAGATTTACCATACCCGACTTATCTGAGCTCGACTGACCACCTGAAGATGTTGCAAACAAAACCCATACAATCTGCTGGACGACCGTAAGTCAGAGAGTTCACCACCCAAAGGGATTGGGTTGAGTGGCATGTTAAGCCCCAACCTGAGCCCAATTCACCCGTGAGATCACCCCTAATTTTAGGGGTATCCTTATTACTTTTTTTTTTAATAATCGGGATATCCTTATACTTGTTTGCGATATATTATTGCTTTTAAATTAATTTAGATATGTTTCCCAATCTTTTTGTTTTTGAGGGTTATTACTTATTTTAAAAACCTAAAATAGGCATAAAATATGCCAACAATTATGTTAAATTTATTTAAATAAGTATTGTGTCCCCCTCATGCCGTGTCCTAGACATTCAATAATTATTGTGCAACACGTCCCCCGTGTCTAGTTCGTGCTTCTAAGCATAAAATGATAAAACCTTCTATGTTAGATGAGTAAAAAAAGACGTCTAAAACTTACTAGAGGATTAAAAAAAAAAAAAAAAACAGCTTTTTTAAATTTTACTGGTTTTTAAGTAGAATTATACTTTTGCCAATCTTATTTTTCAAGGTCTATAAACCAATGAAAATAAGCTTTTCCAAAACGATAACTAAACCAGATATACCCAGAGTAGAAACAATGCAATTCTGCACAGCTGATGCAAGAGACTTTAAACAAGAGGGCCAAAAAAAAAAGGACAGCCGACAAAAATAAAATTTTAACCCTCCATATTTGGCCAAAGAGTACCAATGTTTTTTTTGTTTTTTTGGCTTGAGGAGAAAGCATCGATGGTAGAATACAGTGTGCTTTTGTAATTAATGAATTGCCAGATAATAATAATGTGAAAGGCTAAAAGCTCTAATGTAGATCAGAGCTGTCATGACTTACGGTCCTTCCAATTTTAACCCATAACTTTTTATTGCTCATGGAGATTCAAAAGTGCCTGCAACAGGAAGAAATGATCATGGAATTGTACGCTGATAGAGGGGCAATGCTCCCAATGCTTCGCGTTCTGCCCTTTCTTTCTTAACCTGCCATTAAAGCCATTCCAAAATGTATCTAAGCTAAGCTTCAAAGCGCATAAACACATCATATTTAGACAACATTGGTAATAACTGAATTTTTTTAAAAGGCATAATCAAGGTAAATTAAGGACAAGAAAAACTTTCCGTACTGGCACAAAGTGTGAGGAGAAATGGAGAAAAGGTTAGGCAAACATCTAGGTAATTGGATATTTCTGAGTCCAGTGTTTATAAAAGCATCAAAGCACACTTAAACATTTTGGGGTCCTAGAGTTTAGGCACAAAGCACAAGCACACCCTGGTTAAAGTAAAGTTCACATTTTCGAATATAATATATAATATCTAATAGAAAGATTGATTTTTTTTTTTTTTAAGCATCTATTAGAAAGATTGATAGCATATAATTATTTTTGGTAGGTAATAACATATCATAAGGGAAAAATGTCATGACACCCCTTGAACTTTAAGGTAGTGACCATTACAACCCTTGAACTTCTAATTTGGCCAATTTACTCCTTAAACTTCACACGTCCAAATTGATACTTCTATCACTTTGCTGTTAAAATACTTAACAGTCAACTCACATCACGTGAAAGAAAAAAAGAAAGGGAGAGAGAGAGAGGATATACCCCATACCCCCAACAATTCCAACCCCCCGCCAAACTACACGGTATATCTAATAGATGTGAAAGTAACCACAAAAAGGGTGGAAAATAAATCCCAAATAGAGCAACCCAGATTTCTAGCATAAATTGACCAACATCATTCCAAATTACATTTTTTGTTGATGAATTGTTCCAAATTACATTGTTAATGTTATTTTAGACATTATTAAGGAGACAATTATTCTGGAAATTTATTTGACAAAACCAAAAGAAGAAAACCTCCATAGCCAAAACTTCATCTCCTCAATTGGTGTTGTACGGTGGACATAAATCTGATGGGAATGGGAGTAGATTCAATTGATTGGGTGAGTGCAGATATTGCAGGCAATACACTGACCCAAAATTTTACACCACCACAAAATACCACCATACCCATCAGCCAAAAGCCCTGATGGTTGCTACCATAAACCATTGCCCCACTAACTCCGAAACCCCAACCCAAACCCCTCTCCTCTATCTTCTTTAACAAAGCTACCATATTCATTGTCGAGAAGATGAAAGAAAAGTGATGAGAAAAAAATAAACAAATAAACGTAGATCTGCAGAGGGATGACAAGCCCACACAAAGGCAGTTATGTGCAGAAAACCAAAAAACTGAACCCATAAACAGTGGTGGTGGGTTCAACCAGTAGTCACCAACTCCAAAACCTTGATCCTCTTTCTCTCTCAAAAAATTGGACCCTAGCTCTCTCTCTCTCTCTCGGATGCTTTGGTTTTTTTTTTTTTTTTCTTTCACGTGCTTGCCATGTGAGTTGATGTTAGGAACCTAATGTCCTAAGGTTGCTGGAGGATGTTGCGTCTACTTAGTTAGCATTGTAATCAGTTAGTGTAAAGCCATGTGCAGCATATGTTAATTAGATAGTGCATGTGCTTAAAAAGAAGTAGTTAAAGCTTAATTGGAGGTTAGGCACAGTTAGTTACAGAGTTAGTTTCGCTAATCTTGCCCTTTTCTCTTATGCTACACTTGTATAAATAGGCAGCTGCCTCTTGTAATCTCATTAAGCAAAATAATAACCAAGTTCTTACTCTTTTAGCTCTCAATTCTCCCTCTCTTTCTTAAATTGGCACATATGTGAAGTTCAAGGAGTAAATTGGTCAAATTAAAAGTTTAGGGGGTGTCAAGACAATTTTTCCCTAATAATAATAATAATAAGAAAAAGTAAATAAACTATCAATAGTAATATATATTGCCTATATTAACTCAAATGGATAGTGCAATTGCACAAAAATTTCAAGTTCAAATTTTAAATAAGCAATTTCAATTTCTTAAATTCTAATATAGCAAGTATGAAAACAATTATCAATGGACAATATGATAATAATCTAAACATAACATCTTATATAATTCTCTTGTGCTTTATGCACAAGAAAATTTATATAATTGTGACAGTTATGATCAAAATGATATGCATGGTGTTGTCAATATATATCTAAAAAGGCAAAAAGCCCAAGTACAGTAAATTATCCTTATTTGTGTCTTTTGATATGTAACAAAACAATGATTGTGTAGTAAACTGTAAATTTTGTATAATAAAATAATGGTCCATGCCATTTCCCTCAAGATCTTTTAATGATTTGTATATTTTTCAGCCAAAAAATAAAAAGCACTCTAAAGCATGCTTTGTGATTCTTCAAAAAGTTCCATAAAAGCATGCCTGAAGCGCTCTTCATTAAATGAGCTTCACTTCAACCAAGCAAAGTGCTTGGACTTTTGGGCTTTGAGTTTTGAACTTTAAGCGCTCCTAAGCGTGCTTTTAAAAACAATGAATGACTATATATATTTTTGAAAAGTACACTGAATGACTATATCGCAAGCTCAAATGTGAATTATTCATCCAAAAAAAAGGTTAACGTCCAACAAAATCTAAAGTATAGTCAAAATCCAAATCTGATCCACCAATCTGCAAGTTAAAAATTCAGACATTTGTCATAATAGTCAAAGCAAGCCACATCACTAACATGTAAAAAAGACAGTTCCTAATTGGTTTCTTCAACTATTCAATCATCAACTAAGGGAGACTAACAAAAGACAAAGTATAGGCTGGTATGATGCACATTAGAGGAAAATATATTTGCTAAAAACATAACAATAAAATTTAGTTTGAAGAAGTACTCACAAGAGCTAGCATATCCTTGAGATAGCTCCTAAATGGTGTTTGCAATGCCTGCATAATTAAAACACATAAGCAAGGTTGTTTCTTGAAGATCTGATTGTAACATGTTTATTATATGATTCTCACAGAAGATGGCCAAAAATTAGGAAAAATTCCAAAAAAATGATTGAGATCCTCCTTGAACGGACAAAACTTTATGAACACGTTCAAAAAGCTTCCAAAGTATGTTCATTTTTTACACCATTTTTAGACAAAACAGCTTCCAATGTATGCAGTGATGTGAAGGGAGAAAATTTACATTTTACAACAAAAAGTGATCTGTTCTATGGTAACACTCCAAGATGCGATCTAAATAACCATGGCATTTTGTTTTTGTCCAATAAACAAGGAAATAAATCAGTCAATACAACCATTAAAAAAAGAAAAAAAAAGGGAAAAAAAAAAAGAGAACTATTAATAAATCATTAGGATCACTGACAGAAGTCACCTCCCAAATTATATATCATATAGATCTTGATGGGAGTTATAAACACCCTTATAGACTTGGGAACTTGATGGGGAGTTGGATCATATAAAGTATGTTATCCAAATTATTTTTCTATTTTTTTAAGAATACCATGTTAGGTTCTTGTTCTTCCCCTACGCTTCTTTTTTTAAAATTGGGTGCTATCATATAGCTTTGTATTGGCTAAGTTCACAAGTTTTAAATTTTTTAAAATTAAATAGATAGAATGAGGGAGGTGGACTTAAACCTGGACGTCTCTGTTGGAAACACCAGTTGAGCTACAAGACTCTTGGCACTCGCAACACATATACTATCACATCAATTATTAACTGAAAACTATATAAAAAAAAAAAATCATCAAAAAGGGATCCACAAATTTGACAATTGCTATACCATTATTTTTTGCTTTATTTTCAAGTTATATTCATCATACTTCAAATCTTTCAATCGCAGATCAAGTCATTTGACTGCCAAATAATAATATGTTCAAACAGATTGCTGAACTTGTATAACGAGCTACAAAAATTAGAGTTGATTTGAATATTTAACAAAGGAAGCAGAAATTTGAGGGTTGAATGATTGAGAAAAAAGAACCTGAAGATCCTGAGGAAGGTACTCGTGCTTCATAGAGAGATCCATAGCGCGCTTGAGCCTCTGGTTTCTGGCGTCCACGATTTCCCGCGGGAGACGATCCAGAGCCTCCTTTATGTCCAAATCTTCCTTCGGATCGTACAGATCTTCAAATCTCAGTCCTTTTCACATACAACAAAAATCAATCATCATCATCAACATTTCCAAACCACCACAAACCCTAACATATGGATAATAATACTAATAATACACAAACACCTATCTATACGTATAGTCAGAGAGGGAGAGAGAGAGAGAGAGAGAGACTGACCGTAATTGCGGAGGCGTTGAGAGACGGTTTTCATGTGTTGCTTGGCGAACCAGTTCTTGTTAGGGTTCAACAGAGCTTGCAACCACGACGGCGATGCCATTGCTTTGCCGGTCAATTCTTCTTCTAGGGTTTCTACCCAGAACCAGTTCTCTCTCTCTCTCAGCTCAGCTTGTTTTGCCTTTGGAAATGATATGAAATGAAATGGAAATGGAAATTGTAAAAGCTGAGGAGCGTCAAGGCCTCAATCAGGGGCCAGCGTTATTTCTTGTAATGGGCTTTGTGTCCAGAAACTAGTTTAAAGTGTGGACTTGGGAAAAAAAAGAAAGGGTTTCATAGTTGTTAAAGAGTGATTGATACTAAGTTCGAAGAAGACATGGGCTGGGCTTTTAAGAGTTTTGACTGTAGATTGTGGTTTACGTTTTAGTTTGGAGGCAGAGGGCCTGTAACTGCCGGTGTGGGCTTAACTTGGGGGGTACTGTTAGTAGTGAATTTGCCGCAGTTGGCTCAATTGGTAAGGCTCGAATGTTTCGTCCAAAAGGCCTAAGTTTGAGTCTCATTGCCCACAGTCCTCTTTGGTAGGCAATTTATAAGTCCAATATAAGTCCTCTTTGAGACCTGCGGCTTGCCCTGACCCTGTATGGGATAACCTTCCCTCGCCTAAAAAAAAAGGATATTGCCATTGGTAAAGAGAATAATATTTACTATTGCAAAGCTAGTAGATGCACGAGACCCATCAAACAGAAATAACACCCAAAAAAAAAAAAAAAAAAAAAAAACCTAATCATACAATTTGCCATCTATAAACAAAAAGCTAGCTGAAAAAAAAAGTGGGACCCGAAAAATGTTTTTTTTTTTGAGAGAGTTTCAATTTATAGCGTCCACTTCTGATGATAGTTCTTTATTACTAGACCAAGACACCAATCAGTTTTTAGTGTAGGAGGTGATTGAACTCCAGATCTTTTATTCAACCATCAGAGATTTTACTAGTTGAGCTAACTGGAACCCACAGACCCACAAAATGTTATGAGACCAACAAACAGTGAAATAAAAAAAAGCAAGAAGCCAGCTGAAATTTAGCCCCCAACGAAAAAAAAGTGTGTTTCAAAACAATTTTTATTTGTGATAATTTATTTGTATAGTATTTATTTAAAAATATTATAATTTTTGGTGATTTTTATTTTAAATGTGTGATAAGCTTAAAGCTAAAAGTTAAGTTGTTTGGGAGAAAGAAAAAAAAAGAAAAAGAAAAGAAAACTGAAACAAAAAGTAAAAAGCAAAAAACAAATAAGCAAAAGCGAAATGAATCTCATTAGGTAAGAGGTTCAGAGCTAGAGGTAGAGGTAGGCATATTTTTTCACCCTTTGGAATGGTTGGTTGCATGACTTGCATATGTAAGAAGAGTAGATGAAATAATAAAGGATGCTTAAATTGGATTCTTAGCAGAGTAATAGATATTGTATACGGTTAGTCAACCTCTACAAATTCTCCTTTTGAAACATACATACCACTACAAATACCAATCAATATCAAACTACACTAGCCATACCATGCAAGTGATATCAGACATTTCAAATCATATAATAATACTAGCTATATAAAAAAAACAATACTAGCTATATAAAAAAAAAAACATTGTCGTTGTATCTAATGGTTACATTAAATTGCAGCAATTTTTTTAAATAGACACAAAATTTTAATTGTTTTTATCAGCTTTTACTTTTACTGCTTTATCAATCTTTTAGATAGACAAAAGCTTAATAGTTAATATCATTATTTTTTTCTCTTTTGATTGGTATGTTTTGTAATTTTCTTTTTCTTTATATATATATATATATAGAGAGAGAGAGAGAGAGAGAGAGAGAGAGAGAGAGAGAGAGAGAGAGAGAGAGAGAGTTTCAACTTATGACGTCCACTTCTGATGATAGCTCTTTATCATCAGACCATGACACCAATTAGTCTTTTAGGTATCAAGAACCACTATTCCTCCCCCGCCTACCCTCAAGCCAATGGATAGGTTGAAGTCACGAATTGATCATTACTTAAAATCATCAACACTTGGCTTGAGGGGGCAAGGGCATATGGCCGGAAGAGCTGCCAAGCATGCTATGGGCGTACAGGACAATAGCTAGAACACCTACGGGAGAGACACCATTTCGACTAGCATACGGGAGCGAGGCAGTTATCTCGGCTGAGGTCGGACTCACAAGTTACAGGGTGAGCAATCATGATGAAAGAAAGAACGACGATGCCATGCGTCTACAACTTGACCTAGTAGATGAAGTCAGGGCAACAGCTAAACAAAGGCTCGCGCGATACCAGGACCTCATGGCCAAGCACTACAATTCCAAAGTCAGGCACAGAGACTTTAAGGTTGGAGACCTTGTCTTGAGGAAAGTGATGAGCGCCACTAGAGATCCAACCCAAGGAAAGCTCGGTCCTAACTAGGAGAGACCCTACAAAATCACTTCATGGCAGAGGAAATGCACTTACCACTTGGAGACGCTAGACGGACGAAAGTTGTACCATCCATGGAACACCAAGCATCTTAGGAAATACTACCAGTAGACGATAGTAGGAAGAGCGACACTCCTCATTTTTAGTTTATTTCTTTTAGTTAAAATTTTGCTTACAGTACTTTCTAAGCCCAAAGAGCAGTATTTTTATCCTTTTTTACTTATGCACACATTTATCATAATAAGAGGAGTTATTCAGATACGACCTACATACACATTTGTCTCTACAAAACTACTTTTGCAAGTCCTTAAGCGGACGAGTTCATTGTTAAGTCCACAAGTGGACGAGTTCAAGTAGACGAGTGGACGGATTTATTAAAGCCAGTTCATTTTTCGTGCCTAAAGGAAGACAAGTCCACCAAAGCGGACGGGTTCATGCTAAGTTATCTACCAAAGTCCTTTAAGGGATGAGTACATCTCAACACATAGATACAAGAATGGACGGACATACACATATCAACAAAGAAAAAATCAACACATGATAAAAAGCGATGGATATAAAATAATAAATAGAGTAAATCTTTACAAATAAAAGCCCAAAACACAGAGGGGCATATAACATTGTTTGGAAATTGGACAAAAGTACATAACAAGATATCATTAAAGATTAAAAAAAAAAGGGGGCTACAAATCAAACTCCATGGCCCGTCAGCTTTAGCTGACGGGACTATGGAGTAAAGGGCAGCTGATAAGGGTAATTTTGAGAAAGGTATTTGTCTTGTCCATATAAAACCATCGGACTCAAAGAACCCGTCAGCTTTACTATAGATGACAACTCTGGCCTCAAGCCGATGACTTTCTGTTGGACGACCAGATCGCTTGACGTAATGGGGGACTGATGAGAAGAAGCTGACGGGAGTAAAGGGGGCTCTTGACGACTCGAGCATGGTTTTTTGCTTGGGCTCCATGAATAATTACATAAGGAAATATCTTGCGCCTCACGGTTAACCCTAATCGAGAGAGTCCTTATAAGGAAAGGATCCTGCAAAATACGTGCATTAATAAGGATCTTCCCCACAAGGAAAGACCCTCTCCACCAAGAAACGAATGTCAACTCTACACTGCTATAAAAACCCCAAAACTCTCACAAACCAAGGTATGCATGATTTCCCCAACTCTAGCACTCTAAAGTTGTGAAAGTTTTCTAACTTGACTTTCGGAGGGTATTTGGTCGGTACCACACCGGTACTCTCTACAAGGTTTTCTTTGTTTTTGTTTCGCAGGTGTTATCTCGAGTATGTGAGGACTATGTGAGGATTATGTGACTTACTGACGATTTTCGGCATCATCAAATATTGTATATGGTTAGTCAACGTTTACAAATTCTCCTTTCGAAACATACATACCACTACAAATACCAATCAATATCAAACTACACTAGCCATACCATGCAAGTGATATCAGACATTTCAAATCATATAATAATACTAGCTATATAATAAAAAACATTGTGGTTGTATCTAATGGTTACATTAAATTGCAACAATTTTTTAAATAGACACAAAATTTTAATTGTTTTTATCAACTTTTACTTTTACTGCTTGATCAATCTTTTAGATAGACACAAAAGCTTAATAGTTGATATCATTATTTTTTTCTCTTTTGATTTGTACGTTTTGTAATTTTCTTTTTCTTGATATATATATATATATATATATATATATAGAGAGAGAGAGAGAGAGAGAGAGAGAGAGAGAGAGAGAGAGAGAGAGAGAGAGTTTCAACCTATGATGTCTGCTCCTGATGGTAGCTTTTTATCATTAGACTAAGACACCAATCAGTTTTTTAATGTAGGTAGGGATTGAACCAAGATCTCTTATACATCCATCAAAGACTTTATCATAAGTAAGTCTCATTTTTTTTAGAAGAATAAGTCTCATGACTCTCATCTAATAGCTATATATTGAAAAAATAAAATTAAAAAACCGTTGGCAATTGACAAATGCAAGATAAAAATAAAATGGATAAAAACAAATTAAAAAGGGTCAGTAATTCATCCCCCCCAAAAAAATGGTCATAGATAAGAACGGATAAAATGTAACGGCAGTGGTATTTGTCCATTTTGGAGATAAAATTGATAATTATATTGACATGCAAATTAATCACACCAAAGCAAAAATTCAGCAACAAAAATCCTTTTACTTCATTTCACGAATAAAAAAAAAATCCCTCATAAATAAACCCAAAAAGATTCACTAATCAAATACTCCTCACACTTCTCAAAAAAAAATAAAAAAATCTCATCATACAAATTATTATATTAACAAATTTTGTATTAAAAATTGATAGATAAATTAACCCAATTCGTAATATTCAACTTTTATACTCATCGGTTCTTTGCTACAACAATTGGTTGATGGTTTATTTATTTATGAATTCTTTTTTATACTCATCTTTTCTCTCCTACCAACATGGTTACTGTCATAGTTGTCAAAACGTTAACTGTATCGTGAATCGATTTTTGATTTTTTTCGTATCGTGTATCGTAAGATACACAAATACTTAATAAAATTTATAAGAAATTATAGATATACATATATACAGGGTATATTCATTATAAATTTTGAAAATTTTCAACTAATGGCTAATTTATTCATCACTTAATGTAGTAATATTTAAAAATCTAACTAAATAGTGTCTCTCCTCCATGTAGGAGCTCTCTCTCTCTCGCTTGACGAGTTTTTTTCTCCCTTAGATTTATCTTAAGGGTTTGTCTTTTAGTTTTTCTTTTTGCCACCGATGGCCGACGAAGTGATCCATAGCCTGGGCAATATGAAATTAACCATAGAGGAGGAGGAAGTGATAGAGGTTTCGGATGAAGGAAGACAAGAGAAGATTGAGAGTTGTTCACAAAGCCTACTGGGGAAGTTTCTCATGTGTAGACCATTCAATAAAAAGGCAACGACAAACACACTGAAGAAAGTGTGGGGGTTAGAAGGAGGAGTTCAGATTATGGAAGTGGGCTTAAACTTGTTCCAATTCGAATTTCAAACTGAGTTTGAGATGGAACGGGTCTTCAGAGGGGGTCCTTGGACCTTCGACAACCAAGCTCTCATGCTTTGTAGGTGGCAAAAGGGTATGACAGCACGGAACGTGAAGTTTGAATCAATACCGCTGTGGGTGCATATTTAGGATGCACCTTTTGACGTGATTTCTGCAAAGGTGCAATGGAGGTGGGAAGTAGATTGGGAGTGGTGGTAGGGGTGGAGAAGAGACAGAAGCTAGAGGTAAGTGTCTGTTTATGAGGGTTCGGGTATCTATTCCGATCTTCAAACCAATAAGGAGAAGAGGCTTTGTGGCAGGATCAAACGATACTCGTCACTGGGTCAACTTCAAGTACGAAAGGCTTGCGATGTTCTGTCACTTCTGTGGGATGATGGGACATGATCTTCGACACTGTGCCAGTTATTACCCTGCATCAAAGAACAGTGGAGAAGTGGTGTGTCAGTATGGCGATTGGATGAAAGCCACTAGTGCTCGGTCTTTGTTGCTGACAAGAAATACGACAAGCAACGTTAAAGAGGGACCGCATCACACTCATAAACGGAGATTTGAAAGGAAGCAAGACACGCCGGCGGATGGACCTCCCTATACGAACCAAACAGACGTGGAAAAGGAAATGACGCAATATCTGGAACAAACCCGGATTTTCAGGAAATAATTATAGACATTAATAAGGGGTCAGTAACGGATTCAGCTACAAGAAAGTCAATACACGGGGACATTAATATGGATGCTGAAAATCCGGATATCCAGGGAATTATCACAGAAAGTAACGCAAGGAATGATTGGGATGTTGCACCATCATATTTGAGTCATGAAGACATTAATACTGAGGCTAAAAAATTAGAGGAGGCACGTGAGCTACTGTCACTAAAGCAGGAGTATGTGCTTGACAAGTCCATACTTAATGGGCTAGCAAACACAAAGCCCAAATGGACTAGAATTTCACGGGTGGATTGTGGACTTAGGGGATTAAGTGAGGCAGAGCCCATAAATATATTAGGGAAGAGGGGGCCTTCGTAGATTATAGAAAAGGAACTGAAGGAAGACTTGGTGGGGCAGCAGATGAAGAGGGGCAAGACACTGGAAGAGGATACAACACATGCAGTGGCGGGGGTGATGGAATACCCATGTCGACCACAATGAGGCTTCTAAGTTGGAATTGCAAAGGGCTTGGGAACCCTTGGATAGTTCGAAGCCTTCGTAAAATTATGAAGGACCAAGCTCCTACAATCTATTTTTTGATGGAAACCAGGCTGGATAAAGAAGGTTTCAAGTAACACTGTGGAGATTTATCTTTCCCAAATCAGGTTATCGTTAAGAAGCCTAATTCAGGGGGAGGTCTAGCATTGTTATGGAAGCATGAGGTGATGGTAGATGTTATTAACTTCACCGAAAACCACATCCTAGCAAAGGTGGTAGAGGAAGATGGCTTTCAATGGTACTTAACGTGCTTTTACGAGTGGCCAGAGTCGAGTCAAAAGTTAAAATCTTGGGCACTGCTTTCTCACTTGGCTTCTTTCGTCGATGGTCCATGGATGTGCATTGGGGACTTCAACGCTATTTTACACTCCTCTGAGAAACTAAGTAGTCGACCTCCTATTACAGCCAAATGAATGACTTTCAAAGAACTTTGGAACTCTACTAGTTGTTAGACTTGGGGTTTGTCGGGTACCCTTACACTTGGAACAATAAGAGACCGGGGCTAGCGAACACTAGGTAGCGGCTTGATCGAGCTGTTGCTTCGAAAAGTTGGAAAGTGAGATTCCTAGTTAGCACAATAACACACCTGTTTTCACATGCCTCAAACCATTTACCTTTGATTCTTTAGACAGGGACACTCAAGAAAGTGACGGCAAGAGGTACAAGGGGTTTTAAATTTAAGGAGGCATGGTTGTTATGGGATGATTGTGAAGCCGTAGTCCAAGATGGGTGGAGCAAAGTGGATGGTGGAAATTCGGGTCTAAATGGGATCAAGGATAAGATTGCAAGCTGTAGAATGGATTTGCATACCTGGGGGTCCACCAGGACTCACCTGGATACTGAAAGAATCAAGGAACTCCAAAAGAAGGCTGAAACAATTAATATGGGCGAGCTAACAGAAGGATACAGGTCGGATATTTTAATAGCTAGTAAAGAGTTGGACAGTCTCTTACTGAAGCAGGAAATATATTAGGCGCAAAGGTCCCGTATCTCTTGGATGAAACATAGGGATAAAAATACTAAATTTTTTCATTCAAAAGCCTCACAACGGAGATGTAGGAATTTTATCTAGGGGATTAGGGATAAAGACAACAACTAGGAAGAAGAGATTGAAGACATTGCACTGGTGGCAGTAAGCTACTTTGAGACAATGTTCAAGGCAGGGGGGTGTGACCAGTTGGAAGACTATATTGCTGCTGTACAACATAAGGTAGCACCACATATGCTGGAAACTCTATCCAGTGAATATAATATAGATGAAGTGAAAACAACATTGTTCCAAATGAGACCAACGAAGGCTTCTGGACCTGATGGTATCAATGCCCTTTTTACCAAAAATTTTGGCATATTGTTGGTGATGATGTAACTAATGCAATGTTGAATTTTCTAAACTCTGAAAATATGGATCTTGAGGTTAACTATACTCATATTGTCCTTATTCCCAAGTTAAAATCCCCGGAAAAAATTTTTGATTTTTGGCCCATTAGTATATGCAATGTCATATACAAAATCATCTCAAAAGTTTTGGCAAATAGACTAAAGAAAATATTGCCCCAACTAATCTCCCCCACCCAAAGTGCCTTTGTACCGGGTTGGCTTATAACTGATAATATCCTAGTTGCTTATGAAACTCTACATACTATGCATGGACGTAAAAAGGGCAAAAAGGGGTCTCTTGCTTTGAAGTTGGACATAAGCAAAGCTTATGACTGGGTTGAATGGGCATTCCTTAAAAGCATAATGGTGAAGATGGGATTTCCTAATACTTGGATAGAACCGGTGATGTGTTGTGTCTCCACCTCTTATTTTTCTGTTAAAATTAATGGTAAAGCTTATGGTAATATCATACCTTCTAGAGGGCTCCATCAAGGAAACCCCCTATCTCTTTATCTGTTTCTCTTATGTGCAGAAGGGTTCACTTCCTTACTGGCAAAGGTGGAGATGGAGAACCGGATCCATAGGGTGTCTATTTGCAGAAGAGCACCTAGCATTTCTCATTTCTTGTTTGCAAATGACTCTCTATTATTCTGTCAAGCTAATTAAGAAAAGGCTCAGGTGATTATGGATACATTGCAGTTGTATGCTAAGGCTTTCGGTCAGTGCATCAATATGGAGAAATTATCAATATATTTTAGTAGCAACACAAAGGTGGAACAAAGGGAGTGGATAAAAAATAATTTGGGTGTAAAGGAGGTGGACAGATTTGAGTCATTCTTGGGACTTTCGACACTGATTTGACGCTCAAAATACCAAACCTTTTCTTTTCTCAAAGATAGTTTGGAAAAAGCTGCAAAGGTGGAAAGGAAAGTTATTATCAAGAGCAGGGAAGGAGGTGCTCATAAAAGTTATTGCACAATCAATACCAACCTACACAATGGGTGTATTTCAATTACTAGTAAAGCTTTGCAATGAACTTAATGCAATGTGTGCAAGATTTTGGTGGGGACAAGTTGGCGATGAAAGGAAGATTCATTGGAGGAGTTGGGATTTGCTATCTACACCCAAAAAAGAAGGGGGAATGGGTTTCCATGATCTTCGAAGTTTCAACTTAGCAATGCTAGCTAAGCAAGGATGGAG
>JAPQVW010000672.1:0-20886 GCA_028535905.1 Quercus berberidifolia | reverse complement strand
CCAGATTTTGTAAAATAAAATAATCTCTTTGTTTTAAAACAGTATCTGTAAGGCAACTCTTTGTGCGCCTCCATTTAAAGAGCGTTCATTAATACATTTCCTTGATGTACAAAAAGAAACAAACGAATAATAAGTATCTACACAATATTCACCTTAATAGCCTGTCCAAGTGTCCACTGCTGGTCATTAGCCTCCCCAGGTACTCTTATTATTTGGAGGTTATGCCCTAATCCCCACGCTGGGCATACGGCTTGGGGATCGCATTTCAGTGGTGGATTTGTTCTGCAGGAGGCGATGCTGTGGATTGTCTTTCGCGACACCCGCGGGAAGATTTAAGGTGGTGGTGAAAATTCTAAGCCACACAGCATAAGTACACTATATTCCACATACACAAATCTAAGAATAAACAATAGTCCAAACGGCAAAAGTATATTTTCTTTTTTTTTTTCATGTTCTTTAAGGTGATACGTCTCGCGTAAAATAAAAAAATCGGGCTTTTTCTATTTTCTAGATTCTACTTGTAATTTTAGATAAGAAGTTTAGCTCACATTACGAGCTTTCCTATAAATGCTTTCTAAAAGGAACCTGGAATCAATTTTTGTTTTGTGTAGTCTTTTGACATTAAGGTATGTGGATTTTAGTAATAAATCTGTTACTTGTCTTTCTATGTTGTGTTGTCCTTTCGCTTATGTTGGGTTGTCCTTTTGTTTTAGCAAAATCAGTTTGAAGCAAAATTAAAGTATTTTGGTTCGTTAAACCGATCATATTCTGTTTTAGAAGTTTATGACACTCCTACACTGACATTGGCAGAGTCGTAGCGTAAAGCAAGCGGCGCCATAAAAGAAGAAGTTGACTGTTACTTGTCAATAAACTGCAGAACGTCAATAAATCACATCACACTAATATTATAAATGCGAAAGTTTGGTGGATGGATGGATGTTTGTGGCTTCTTCACGCCAAAACTACTAAACCGATTGATCTGAAATTTTGCATAGATGTAGCCCTATACCTGTAATCAAACATGGGCTACTTTTAATCCTGGATAAGGGTATGCAAAGCCGCGGGCAGCAGCTAGTAAATTAATAATGCTGGACAATTCACACAGCATTATCTATCTATGGTTAAGTTAATATCACAATGGATTCGGAGTTTGTTTTATCATGGATTCATAGCAAATGGCTTACAATGGTCGCAAAACTAGTATAATTTATCTGTTAGCTAAATAACTATAATAATATAATAATAATAACTTTATTTCTTTAAGTGGGTTTTAACAAAGTAGGAGTTACCTATTTATACCTACTCATACCTATTTATTAACTATCTTATGTTACGGTAAAACTAAGAAGCTAAGACAGATAAGTGGTCGTCTAGTTTGTTCGTTTGTAATCTCCATTTTTAATCCTAACCGACAAACTATCTAAGGATGAATTAATGGTTTGTTGGTTGATAAACTTCTATTATCAACTGACAAACCATTGTGTACAGGAGTTCCCAACCGTCTCACTGCTCTGAACTGGTGCAGTTCATCTTGTAGAAAGCAGAAATCATAAAAAACCGAAAAGAAATTGAGCTAGCGTCACATTTCCTTAATCTCTTGCCATCCTGCAACCCAAACACAATAATCGTTAATGATCGTCTAATGACACGATACATGAGATGTTAGAAGCTAAATAAAATTAGAAGCCGAAAAAATAAATGTGCAAAAGATTGTGTTAAAGGAAAAGGTACGTAATCTATCTAAAGGTATTTTCTTTCAAGGAATAAGTTCCTTAACCTCTTGGAATCCACGAGGACAGACACAATAGATCGTCTATTGTTAGATGCTACAATTAGAAGCGAGGTATCTGAAGGATAATAGCTTGAGAAACTTTTATGCTTTACGGGACGCGCTGAATTGTCTGGGAGAGATTTAAATGGGAAGGCCATCTTATCTTGATTTATGATCCATTTTTATTATGGTGTGATCTTTAACTCGATAGCTCGCATAACCTGTTGTTTATTATTGCTTTATTTTAAAATAGCGATCCGCCCGGCTTTGCACGGGTGCAATTTAAAAAATACAAAAGATATACCCATGCGAAGACGGGGCGTGTCGCTAGTATAGCCTATGTCACTCCCGAGTAATGTAGCTTCCCAACGGTGAAAGAATTTTTCAAATCGGTACAGTAGTTTCGGAGCCTATTCAATTCAAACAAACAAACAATTGTTTGCAATAGTCTGCAGTTGGCTTAACTGTTTCAATTGTAAATACTAGTTCTAATTTGTTTCTATTATCTGATTGTTATTTATAAATGTTATAACAATCAAATCTTTAGTAAGGCTTTAGTAAGTTACTCGTCTACACCGGACCCTTAGCTGTTCAACCAATCGCATTGTGTTTGTCACTTAGCTCACAAAGCTCTTGAAAATTCCTGTGATTCAAGTTAGCTCAGTTTCCAACTATCTGATCAAGTTGTAAGCTGCAGTGGCCAGTTGCCTTAACCTAAGACATTGATGGATAGTTTTGTAAATGTCCAGTTAACTAAGTTAAACATTTAACAAGTTCATAAAAAATGGTTTTTCTTCTACGAACTTTTGATTTAGAAAAGTTTGTAAATACTTGTTTCTGCCCTTAGCTTCACTCACGCTCAAGCTAGTTATGTTTAAATAAATAAATAATCAAATAAATAATCAAACAGTCAGTTTTAACCGAATTCAAAAAAGGAGGTTCTCAATTTGGTTGTATATTTTTTATAGTATTATTATTTATTTAGAACATCCAACAAATTACAGAAAGTACAATAATAATTTGGTTGGTTTGAAAAAACTAAATACCGTCTTCAAATTCCTTAATTAAAATAAACAAATTATAACTAGTATTTACATGTGAAACACTTGAGCCAACTACAGACTGTTGCAAAAAATCTTCAAGTAGCTAAACTGATTCATATCAATACCGATCAGAAGCGTCCCCAAGACGCTGGCTGCATTGCCCCGCTGTATGCAATGCTGATGCGCTGCGCCAGATACTCACCAGCTCTCGGATCACGCGTCGCTTCGACTAGACGCTATGATATAGCAAAATATACTGTCTAAAGACCCAGGTATAAAAATTAAAACGGAGTTATTATAATGTAGTTTTACTGTAAGTGATTTTACTAGGTACTACTCATCACTAACAAAGTAAGGTAGGTACTCCCTCTTTTATAATTACTAACTTTAGATGTTTGGTCCTTTATATTTCCACAACTCCCGGCATTTTTTCAAAATAATCGTTATTTCCTTTATTTGGGAGGTACTCCTACACCACACATGATTTCTCTATGCTTAATATCCATATAAGTACTTATTATGTCATTATGTCAAACATATCATCAATCATGCCATCATCAATAGTATTACTATTGAAGTACCTTCTGATCAACAAACAAACACCGAATAAGGGGCCTACTAAGAGCACCAATAGAATACCAAGCGATAGTTTTTGGGTCACGAAACTTATTTACGTAGACACACTTATCGAAAGAATAACGGTAAACATAAAAAAAAAATGCTTCTGGAGTGGGGTTTACCAATCTATATGTGAAGAAATGTTTCGTACGTTCGTATCTGGTCTAAAACCCACCACCATCAACTGTCGTGACGTGACATGTCTCTGGTGTACACTCAAAACTAGCGCTGGATAGACACCAGTGTTCATCGAGCACAATGCTGAGTGGAGGCCATATTTGCCGTAAATTCAGCTGTACACATACTTAGTATTAACTAGTACCTTTAATTTTTGGGTTATGTAGTAGATATAAAATAAATAAACATACAGATTCTCTTTCCATGAGGTCCGAAGTAGCATTACCCACACGCGTTACTGTGTATTGAGCGTACCGTTGCGTTGTTATAGATCTCTCCGGAATCGGTACACATACGAATCGGACACAGACAGCTATTGCAATTAAAAGGATCTTGATGTAACCTCATCAGCGCTCACACGTCCACTGCTGAACACGCCTCCCCCAAACAAAAAAGGCAAGGGAGAGTTCTTCAAAAAAGAACTTCTATGACATATAAAGGGTCGGCAACGCGTACGTTATACCCCTAATGTTACAGGCGTCCATAGGTCGCTTTCCAACCGGCGGGCTGTATGCAACCTTGGGAAAACAAGGGGAACTTCGCCAAAATCCCTACGCTTGATATGCGGATTGGTGATCGCAGTGGAGGTGTTATCAATACACAGGAAGAAGCTGCTGTCCTTCCTGAGTCGTTTTATATGACACGAGCTGAGTTGGAAGAGTTTATTCTTACGTCGCGATTGCCACAGCCATCTTGAAGTAACGAAAAGTAGGAATCGATTCACATTTGTCGTGATATTATCGTGATCGTTTTACGGGGTAGAGTCCCGGGTCAACTGATAAGATCAACTGGTAAAGTACTAGCTATTGATTTGTTATGTTTTGAAGTGGTACGCTTCGTATTTACTCAACACTTTATTGTACATTTAACCCTTTTCGTCCAACTGCATAGCAAAGTCCTCCTTCTCTGGAAACTTTTGGTAGTCTTGATGTAGAATCGGCTGCCTGAGATTAACCTTCTAGCTGTAGCAGTTTATAAAGTACTACGTTTGCACACAGACACTACTTCTATAGTGCAACCAACCCTTACAATATAATCCTTGCTACTCACGGCAACTTAACACAACTGAGCTCCCATAAAATTAAAGCTATAATCAAAGATTGGGTAGATAGATGGGCTTGATTAAAAAGGCGTACAAAGATACTTACCAAATGAGATACTTAAATAATGCCGGACAATCCACACAGCATCATCTAGCCCCAAGCTAAGCAGAGCTTGTGTTATGGGTACTAGATGACTGATACACATAATACAATGTATTACATAGCTAGATATTTTTTATTATACATACAGCAATTATACATACATACATATTATACACCCAGACCTCCGGAACTGTGGAGCGCACAAATATTTGTTCCGGGCGGGAATCGAACCCGCAATCTTCCGCGTCGCAGGCAGACCTTCGCCCGCTGCGCCACATCGGTCGTCCCACAGTTACGCAACCTAAAACTATGTTATCTCTAATATGAATAATTATTGCAAATAAAATCATTCTAAAATATCGTAAGATAAAGAATAACAAAGGTAACTTAAAATCTAAAAGTAATAATGTATTCCCGAACTTTAGGTTAAACCTGTTTCTCAGGTAAATTTGCACATAGTGAATGTTATACTACATAAATACCTAATAAAATGTTATAGGTATTCTAGGTATTTAGTTTAATTTCTGTATACAAATTTTTAGCTCTACTACTTTAACTTTTAAGGTAGTATTTTAGTTCTAAGACTAGATGAATTTAATTCATTTATTTTTTATCAACAAATAGTAGTATGCAATGTAGTTTAATCGTTGTGTGCTCTATGGATTTTATAATCTGAAATAAATAAATACAAATACAAAATGGGGAAGACGCTGCCTTCTGTAACACAGTTTTTAAATTACCACAGAAGGCAGACCTGCCCAGAACTATGTTATAAAATAATACTAACGCTTGTAGTTCAAAATTAAACAATTTGGGATAGAAACCATTGGGGTCCTGTGGTCACGCAATTTATAAAGAACTAAAAAACTTTTCATAGAATCCACAGGTGATCGGAATGCTGGCTTCTATTTCGGTCAACGAATTTGCAATAACATTC
Organism: Quercus berberidifolia; assembly: GCA_028535905.1. Classification (NCBI taxonomy): domain Eukaryota; kingdom Viridiplantae; phylum Streptophyta; class Magnoliopsida; order Fagales; family Fagaceae; genus Quercus; species Quercus berberidifolia. The sequence goes on along the minus strand of JAPQVW010000672.1, from coordinate 15,195 downwards.
AACGTGGCAATGCTGCCAGCATTCTGGGCACTCTACCTTATGGTGACGGCTTAGATTTTAAGGAAATTGATATAAGTGTAAATAGTACTTGTAATCTGTTTATATTCTTTATGCGGACTAACTGTTACTAAAATACCTACTCGACGACTAAATACCGTGAACTGCGCGAAACCGAGCGCGAAATCCAAGCAAAACTTACCGCTACCCCTCTGGGTAGTGAGTACCGCGTACCTATTCACTACGCGTATCCGCTTTTGAACGGGCCTTAATGTATATACTTGCCTAAATCTTCATGTCTAGACTTGACTGTGAAAACTACGTGACCATTTGCTTGTAAAAATACGAAAGAGGCTGTTTTAATTACCGTCTGCTACAAAAACTAATTTTCTGTAAGCGCTGCACATAAAATCTTGTTTCTGCTTTACAACGCTTTTAGGTGCAAAATTAAAAGCAAACAAAATGGCTACTATGTTAAAATGTACCTGCTGTAATTGCATTTTGTCAGCGGTGCATGATATAGCAACTAATAAACTTTGTTTACATACAAGGTGAACGAGAATATAACTTAAATTTTAGTATATCACCCAACGCACAAGTTTAAGACATCACATGATGTCACTCCAACGTGATCCTACGATCAGAAGGTATTTAAGAAATATACTTTAAGAAATTCGTATTTTGACGAATTAATTATAAAAATGCGATCATAGTTTGTGGTCACCCTGAAGAAGTACCTCATTAAGGGATTAAACGTTGGTATTCTTCCAACACAAACTAGGTTCGTAGTTAACCCGCTTACATTCATGGATCAGTAGATACTTTACTTCTAAATTAGAATGATTAAAATACAGCGAGTTCTAAGGCCGATTTGCTAAAGTTTCCCAAGTTTAACTACGTAAGAAACACAGAGCAATATTTCTTGCGTTAAATGAAGCGAGTGGTAAGAGATTACTACGAACGTAAACGCCATCACTAAATATAAATAAAAGTTGCATAGAAAAGAGACAGAGAGCAAAAGTACCTTCCGATCAGCACTTATACGTCCACTTTTGAACATGCCTCCCCAAAAAGGGGGGTTTTTGCAATAATCACCACGCTTGGCACTCTTACGACTGAGTTCGATTCGATTCTTATACCGCGACCGCCACGGCAAAAGTACTTGCTAAGAATTAATTCAGGCAACTGCTCCGAGCCACCTTGTATTTACAGACATATTGTACCGTACTATGTTATGGACTCGAAGATACGCTTTCTATTCTTGTGGGAAATTAGTGGCAAATTGCTGCTAGTTAGCTTACGGGGGTGTAAATTATAAGCGGAGAGCGGCGGTACACTTACCACCTCGCTGAACCCTAGGGGATGGAGACTTGATTGGTTGGCATTTTTGTTACTTGCTACTGGAACGTAGACTGCGTTAAGAGGGCACATTGCGCGCCATTTTGTGAAAAGGATAGGCATAGGATTTCGCGTTCATAAGAGCGGGACAGAGCATACGTTTTTGGAACGGCGTTAGCGCAAAAATCAAGTATGTTTTTATTTACAAACTACGCAACTAATTATGAAACTGGTTTAAAGGAACCAAATTATTACTAAAAACCTACGAATCAAATCATAAGTCATTTCAATAGACTGCAGGGTTCCTGAGATCTACACCAAATTATGTGCGAAAATGTGCACTTTCATAATTTTTTTCTATCGTATTTTTTTTCTGAACTGGGTTTTTTACATTTTCCCCTTTAGTTGTGTTATAAAACATATCTTCTTGTAAAATTTCATGATTCTATTCTCGGTAAACAGGAAATGAGTACACTATAGGTTTTTGTCCCTTGCGAGAAACATTTTTTTTTATGTTTGATTTAATTTAATTATAAGTGGTTAAATAAGTTAAAATACAGGAATGATTATAGTCATATCTATGACTCAAATCCCTTAAAAAAATCAAATAAGGATTAAAAAAAACTACAAATTTTCGGTTTTCCGATTTTTCCCTTTGCTATAAGACCAAATTTCAAGATTCTGGTCAACAGGAAGTAACCTAAAGGTTTTCCCTTGCGAGAATCAAAATTATTTTTTATTGTGATTCAACTAAATTTGTCGTTACGGATTTGTGCCTTTACTTGTGCTATGAGACCTTGGTTCTTGTTAAATTTGATGATTCTAGGTCAACGGGAAGTACTCTTCAGGACCATGTACTTCCCTATAGTTCCGCAGATCACCCATTGCAAACAACAACCGTTAGATTACCTCTCTTGAAGGGCCTGTGCCGTTGGTTTCTTTCGTTGTTGTGATGCCGTCACTCCATAACATCTTCAGATTTTCTTATTTTTCGTCTTTCTAAAGAGGTTGATAGGCAGCCTGTCTATAATAATAATAATGCTGAACAATCCACATAGCATCATCTGACCCCAATGTTATTTATATATTTTCCTTTACAATTATTGTGAAAGGCATGTGTTTGAATTTCGTTCCTTTAGGCTACTGAAGGGGCAAAGGAACAAGTCCGCCAATTTCCATATAATGTTTTCAACATTGTGGTTATCTCTAGAGAGTCTACAACATAGAACCTACTTTGCAAAATGATTAAACTTTGTCTTTGTATTTTGTTATTGTGTGGTATAATAAATTATTATTATTCATTTATTTCAGATCTTGAAAATCCATAAAATATACACACACTTAAAACTATACATATCATAATAAACAAACAACAAAAATACAGAGTTATCTATCCATCGAACTTTAAGCTCACTCACCCAACCGAACCAAACACATTAAGGAAGCCGAAGTTATAAGAATCAATTTGACATAGGCCTTTCCTAACCTACCTACCGTACCAACTGTCTTCAGTTAGCCGTCATCATTCATTCTAGTAGGTACCGGAAGCATGCCTTAACACCCTAGACATTAGGCTCTCTAGATAGAGCCTACCTAAGAGGTACGATTAGAGAAAAATGGCAAATTTTTGAAATTGATGAAGTAAATCACACTATCACACTAATATTATAAATGCGAAAGTTTGGAAGCATGGATGGATGGATGTATGTATGTATGTATGTATGTGGCTTCTTCACGCCAAAACTACTGAACCGATTGAGCTGAAATTTGCATAGATGTAGCCCTAGACCTGGAATCAATTATAGGCTACTTTTTAACCCGGAAAAACGCGTGAAAAGTCGCGGGCAGAAGCTAGTTTCAAATATTTTACGATTTTGATGACTCGCTATCACTTTTTTCTATTCTAACAAAACGATGCGGTCTTGCAGTTGCCTTTCGCAGATCGTCATACCACCTGGCCACAGTACTACAAGTACTACACCAAGCATAAGTAAATGAAATACATTTGATCCCCGTTGATTCCAGAAGCAACAATTGAATACCAATCCGTTTCAGGCATTGAAAGCGGCCATTAGTTAGTGATGAGGCAAAAAGAAGATAAACGACCCGTTTTCGTTTCGGGTGTTTTTGGAAACTCGACGACGGGCGTCATTCAAAACGTTTTTTGTGAGACTGAGGGCACCTCGCGCTTTTTTTAATAATAGATAGGTAGAAGATTATATATTCCTTATCATTATTATAATTCTAACCTGGATCAACCAGTGCACTGCTAGGTACTAGGTATTATGCTTCTCCCTCCATTTGCTTTCGTCAGACTCCTCTAATGTTTTGAGGCGCGAAAACGATTACAGAGGCATTAAAAAAAGCTTATTATAGGAACCGAAATCTGCCGGATCGACTTTTGAAAATTTCATCTTTAACGTAACAATGAGATAAAGTAGGTGGCGGCGCTAGTTTGAGCCAGTACAGCGCCTTAATTAGAGATATAGGTATGCCTTGCGACTTTAACGATGTCTTTAATACATCTTGCAACAAGACGTCCGAGATTTCGACAGCTCAACTTGGTTTCCACTCGGTCATGGTTAATCTAGTGGCCAGTGACCTTTGGCTAAGTGTCCTGCTAATTTAGTAAATAAGTAATGCTGGACAATTCGCACAGCATCATCTAGCCTTTATTTAATCATAGCTTGTGTTATGGGTACTTAATAACTGCTATACCTACTTATTAATACACTGCATAGACATACTATATTTTATTATTATATAGAAAAGATCCGGAATCGAACCCGCAACTCTGCGCCACGGAGGTCGATTTTAATTAAGCTGGTGCCTAAATCCTATCTGAAATCCAAATCTCAAATTTCAAGACCATCAATTTGTAGTTCTGAAAATGGCCGACCTATACGAACGGGATAGCTTACCTGTGTTAATTAATCCAACTTGTAAAGTCAGGCCTAAGTAATTACAAAAGATCCTAAGGGTTTGTTAGTTTCGAAGGTTCCTATGACGTGTTGCCTACGTGTGCGTGAAGTACGTAGTACTAAGTAGTAGATCTGTATGAATTTTCCAGCATTATTTATTCATTTATTTACAACCTCTTATTGAACCAGGTGAGAACTCTGTGTCTAGTTAAACCTAACAAAGATTTTAAGGCACTTCTAATCAAAATGTAATTAAAATGTTTTTTTTTTACTGAACAATTAATTCTATCTAATATCTTCATTGTGACAGTTTTGCTCTAAATTTATCTGTTGTAATAAAGTTATTGATCAGTCCAGGATCAGTTGGACACAAGCCCTTTTTAATACTCAGACGTTGTAGGGAATCTAACATTTTAGTAATAGAAATTGGAACTTTTGATCCCTATTGGACTTTTCAGCTATCTTTATTTTTTACGTCTGCCAAGCGTTGTGATTATGCCAAAACCCTCCTTGTTTGGGCGAGGTACGTTCACCAGAGGATGTGTGTGTACTGATGAGGAGGAGACATTTATAAGACTACTACATTGTCAGCCAGAATAAACTTTAAGCTCTTGCTTGAAGTTCAAAGAATACGTTCTTGTTATAGCTCAAATGTAGTAAGAATAAGATCTAAAGCGATTCACCATAAAAGGGACACTCGCTTCCCTTCCCATCCCCAAAAACGGGTGAGCAAACACACAAACAGAGGAATTATTTTCAAGCAATTTCTTTCTTATAACGGATATTGCTTTTCCTTTATTAACATGGAGGATCTACATTCACAAGTCTACTAGGTATAGCAGGTCAAGGACAAAATTGCTGAACAATGTCAGTTTTAAAAACCTGAAAAACGGCTCACTGATCAACACACATACTGCTGGACATGCCTCCCCAAACTAGAGGAGCTTTGCCATAATCACAACGCTTGGCAGGTGGATTGGTCGCAGTGAAGGTGTTGTCTAAAACACAGAGGAAGGTGCTGCCTTCCTCCGCTAGGTTCCCTTAATCGACTCTTACAAAATCCTCGGGCTGAGCTGCAGGGTCAATTCTTTCGCCGCAACCGCTACGGTTTAACGGAAAATTTGCCTTTCAATTTTATTAAGTGTTTTCTAAAACCATTTATGAAAGTTTCTCTCCCGTCTCCACTCTGTGATATCTACTATCGCTTTGACAATTTGCGACACGCCCCGTGCTATACAATGTATTTACGTTGGACAGCGGTATCGTATCGTTTATATTTCTCTATCATCATCATTATGAGACCCCATAATGTCCACTGCTGAACATAGGCCTCCCTCAAACGACGCCACAGATAGCAATCCTTACCCATCCATCGATCTATTGTGTAATTACCATGATCATTATACTCATCATTATAACTGCTGCACTGCTTTAGCTATGTCCAGCAGTGGGCATGTGTAACCATGCTGTTGTGGCGTCAAATAGCGCCTCCATTCATCGACTCCCTGCGACCTACATAATGTCGTCGGTCCATCAAGTGTATGGTCTTCCAACACTCCGTTCCGCGTTGCATCGCGGTCGGCAATTGAGAACCTTGACTCCGCTGCGGTTATCTGTTCGGCTTAGGCTATATATACATGAATTATATACATGGCTTATATATATGAATTTGGTTCTTCTATTGTATTGTTACTGGGTATTTCAATAATTCTAAAATGCCTGCGCGTAGGTTGCTCAAAATGAAAATGCGATCGTATTTTAAATTCAAATGAGAGAACATTGTCGATATCCGAGGTGATAGCGTCGGCGTCGAGGCGTTGCTCTCCAACAAAACATGCAATGTAGTGAGGATGGATGGGGCACTGTTCAATCAACGCCTACAGCCATACACAATCATACATTTACTTATAAAACTTTTTCATATTAACCTGCTGTTTATTGACTCCAAGAGAAACTATGGTGAGACGTTTTCCAAAAATGAAAAAAATCCTATTTACCTTTGATACATCGCTATCTATAAATGGAGTGGATTTTTAACGGAGATGAGCTAGCGAGCGAATTTGGCTCGCGCGCCAAGGAGGGTTTCGAACTTTTGTCAATTATACAAATACTATAGGTATCAGTTAGAGACTTCACTATCTAATGAATATCTAAAAACAGTAGTTACGGGCGCACCGAAAACTTCCAAGATCTTGGATAATGTAAATTTTTAGACTTTTTCAATATATTTCAAAAAATATGAAACCTGGAAAAATTTCAAAAGCTCTTTTGAAATGTACAAATCAATACCTTTCATTTGATAACTCATTTGACCTTGTAGCTCTCTTTTAAAATTTCGACATCGTAATTTGTACTTACAATTTAAATTTTCATTACATTTTTGATCTTTATCTAAAACTTGTATAGTTTTCGTAAACTATGCAAAACTCATAGTAAGGTCGCTCACCCTACACGCTTGTACCTTCGAAACTTTATAAACTACTTCACTAAGCAATAACTTTTGCCTTCAAGCTATTTCTGGATAATACCAGTACAAACAAGCTTGAATATTTTAGACTAGATCAAAACATACAGAGTACTGAAACTTTCATTTTAGCTCCCAGATATTAATTATTAGAGCTTTCATGAAAACTTCAGAGAGCTGTTTTTCACTCTCAGTAATGGAGCATCCATCATTTAATACTTCCTAGTTTCTGAGAGCTTGTCGAAATTGAGAGATACAAGGCGATCACAATATCAACACAACCAAACATACCTAGACCGTTATTGTGTCGATACACCCTGTACAATCAAGTTAGTATGACACCCTGTAACAATATTGGTAACGGCGACGCAGGGCCTTTTGTTATTTTTTACACAGTGTTTTGTTTTTGTTACTCGCGAGGCGTGGGTTGTTTTCGACTGTTTCTATGTGGTTGGCGGGCACTCTTTTATCTCCAAGGATTAAAATGGCTAAAGCGATTTTGATAAAATAATATCAAAATACTCATCTGGTGTCCTTTAGGTTTTTAGCTACATTTTTGGGACTTCGCTCAATCATTTGGCGAAAAAAAGTGAAAAATCGAGGACCAAGACACACGTCTTGGCCCTCGATTTTTCACTTTTTTTCGTTTTCAATTATTAATTTTATAGTTTTCAATTATTAATTTCATTTGTTTGTCAATGGCATCCATAGACTATGCTAGCGCAGGGTCGAGGTGGATGACTTAAAGTTTGGAAAACGGAGGCCTAAACCCAGAGGGTAAAATCCGACTGCAATTTTTTATCGTGAATCGTTTTCAGAAATCAATAACTTTTATTTAAATGCTGTCAAAATAAGCTCTTAGACAAGTCGTATTTTAAACTACATTTTATTTTCTCCTTCAATTTTTTGTCCAAATGTTTCACCAAAATCTCACCTGATAGTAGATCTTGATAACGAAGATCTACTACTACTCCTCAGAAAACAGAATGTGTCAACGTGTTTACTAGTGAAAGTGCCTCCTCCAAACAACAGGGGTTTTACCATAATCACCACGCTTGGCAGGCGGATTTGTGATCGAAGCAGAGGTGTTAAAAATACACAGAAGGAAGCTGCTGCCCTTCCTCTGGTAGGTTCCCTTAGTTGACTCTTACTACATTCACGGCCTGAGTTGGAAGGGTCGTTGAAAACCTGGAAGACACCAATTCACTCGTAGGTGGCCGGAAAAACTGATTTTTAAAGCATTTTTAAATAATTGATCTGAATATAATTACTTTTTGTGACTTTTTATATATTTTGGTGATATAGACAAATCCTATTAAGTATCTGGCTCAATAGGAAAATAGATAATGTTGATTAAAATAAACTTAATTTATTACAAGTTACCCCAGTAGTAAAAATAGGTCAAAACTACTTAGACTTCAGAGTCGTCCCAATTTCAGCAGCTCATTAGCCATGCAGCAGGGTCCCGCGCGAATCGCAATTAGTGAGTACGGAACCCAGGAGCAGGAGTCTGCTTCAGTTTGTACAAATTATCTGACGTTTAATGCGAACATCTGGTCCTCGTTGCGCATCGTTATCACTCCAATCGAGGAAATAGAGGTGGGGTACAGTCGATGAAATTATCCATGGTTTTAGTCTGAAAAATTATTTGTAACGAGCCTTTTTCTAGGGAGTAAGAAATCAGAAAACGCAAACGTTTAGCTGTCACGTAAGGGAAAAGGTACCTAGACTTCACGCGAGAGCAAATCCTCCGAGGTACTCCGCGAAGCCTATGAAACCCTAGGAAGATTCTGCGGTTCTGGACAGCGTTAGGCTGGCTATACTAGCAAAAAACACGCAAAACAGACCAACTTGAGCCTAAATGCGGACGAAGAAGTACTCTAACCGTAGATTTAAGATTCGCGTGACAGCTAGTTGCCTAGCTCCTGCAGTAAACCAGTGGTGAGGTGGATGGGTATGCCGTAAAAGCACATTTTACCGTAAAAGCAACCATTTTTTTCACTTGTTACTCATCTACCCCTTAACCTAAAAGCTTAATTTCAATTTGGTTCAACATCGACAATCCCCCATCCCTTAAACATATCATCATCGTTCGAGTTTTACATACGTGTTTACTGTCGCGTTATCGATATGTCGATGACTGCACAGCTCTACAGGAATTATGGTAGTCGTTTCCATCTTCGGTTACTGATATTTACTTTCTGATTATTGCTTGTATTGATTTTCAGGATCTTTGAACGTTGATGTTTTCATCAAAAGTTTTTGTTTGGTTTTGTTTTGATGAACGGGTTTTGTAATTAAAAGTCTCAGGAGTTGACCCTGCTTTGAATCCGTTAAGCATATACTCCAGCCAAACTCAAAATAAATTTTAAAATGTTCACAAATAGCTGGGCGCGATAATAACATCTCAAAAAATATTGTTTGGTCAGATAAAATACTGCGTCTCGCATTGTCTTAGATACGGCTCGATATTACATCGCAAGCTTATCACGAGATAAAAGCTAACAAAATGGGAAGCGTCTATTTCTGTTGAGATACTTTCTGTTGAATAATATAATGTAATTTATTTGTAGGTTTTATGCCCTTTTGCTTCGTGCTTTGATCCGCAATCTGCTAATCGGTTCAAAGATTGTATTATGGTTTGATTTAAAGCCTGATGTTGGATCTCGAACAATGTACAAAAGTCTGACGAGATTTATCTCGTCAGACTTTTCTAGATCTAGATCTATTGGTAATTTTAATGTACATTTACTTTAGGGCCTATATTTTAAAAAATATAGGTCCTAAAGTCAGACTTTTCTACATGGTTAAGTATAGCTAGGTTTAGATAGGTACCTATTCCGCCACGCATTTATTTTCTTTTTGTCAGTTCGACTGACAATAAATAGTCATGTCCTAATGCTAAAGGAGGTCCCCAAGATACGGGTTTATCCTAGTTTGGGGATCAACGATGTAATAATTTTAAGTCTTAAACCTTTTTCAATAAACGTTATTATTATTATATTATTAATGCTTTACCGATTCAATTTCTTATGACAATCGATTTTGTTTATGAAGAATTTGTAATTGATTTTGTTATTTTTACACAACATTTTGCAAACATACTTATGTAGGTGTTGAAATGACAATATTTTATGATTTTTATTAAACCGTAACAAGTAAACCACTCTATGGTATACAGGGTGTAAAAGACAACTACCGAAAACGAAAGGGGGTGGCACAGCACCCCAAAAACCAACCAAAAAAAAATATGTCGCCCGAAAAAAAAATTATAGCCGCGTAAAACAATGTTTAAAGATTTTTATTTAATTCGGCAGCCAGCAATGTACAGCAAACGCATTCACGTAGGTAAGTCCGCAAGTGCCTTCTAACGTAGGTAGTAAATAGGTAAGTTGATATTTGGTAGGTACTTACCTAATTCCGGTGTAGCCTCGGTCGAACCAAAAATGGCTCAAACTGAGCTCCTCGTCGTTCATGGCACAGCTGAGCTCGCCTGATAGTAGACCGATGAACGCGATCCAGGAATGTAGGATCCTCGGCACTTCGCGCATTAAGTTCTGAGAATGCTGATGTGATACGGCTTCGCATTTCTTCAGCCGTATCGCACTCCCGATCAAAGACTCTTTCTTTGACATGACCCCATAGAAAAAATCCAATGGTTTATTTTTTCTTATTATCTTGTGCACTGTTTTATGAGATACTACGGCTTCACGACCCCTGAGCAACTTCGCTGCAGTTCGCGTTCGTACTCGAGGGTTTCTCTCAACAATATCCAAGACTTGCTCTTCTACCCGAAGATCTACGTCTCTGCTACCTCTGTGTCTTTGAAGAGTAATTCTCTCGTTATTTAGAACCCTCTGATAAGCAGCTCTAGCATCAGACGGGTGGAGTTGGTTTGGGTACCTATCACGGTAAATGCGCAAGGCTCGTGATGCATTTCCGTGAGCTTCACCATAGCACATAAGCATTTGTCCATACACCCTCGCACTAAACATTATGAATCCTTAACACTGTCACTGTTCTATCTTAATTAATAAATAATCAAACTAAATAGGTACCTAGTCACTACGTTATTAAAAAACTACTACTAAAAAAATTATGAAAATACCTAAAACAACAAAACAAAAACTCTTTCGCGAAAGATGCAATTTGTATGCACTGCGCATGTGTCCAATACGAATATTGAAAATCAACTAAACAAATGAATCAAAACATTAGAGAAATTAGGTAAACAATTCCCAAAATAAGTCCTTTGAAAAAAGCCGCAAGACACCGCGAGCGATTCACAAAGAAGCGCCGACTAACGCCACCGCGCCATAGGAATTTGAACGTTATACACGTTACATTAGAACACATAAAAGATAAATGGCGAGCTGGCATGGCGGCGCGAAAATGTAGTGGATTTTCTTTTGACTAAATGCCGCATTGGTGATGCCTATTGCGTTGCTAAAGCAACACCTACTACCGATCAGTGGCTCTGTTGTTGTCGGGCGTTGGGTTCGATTCCCGTCGCGGGACAAATGTTTGTAATGACTTTATACGAAATAATTATTTAACGTTGGTAGGTAGGTACAAGCAAAATTAGTAGTAACTATTTAATGTAATAAGATTTTAATGACTCTGTGATTTAATTTACCTACTGCTAGTTTTGCCATCTAAGTATATCCCTACTCAGTCCTTCCCAAAACCTAATACCTAAGTACGTAGGTACCTAAGTAATAAATAACGTAGAGAAAACAATTGTATGTACTCAATGGGGTGAGGTAGGTTAGGTAGGTAGGTAGGTAGGTAGGAACTTACTAACCTTATCCGCACAAACTACCTAGACAAGTGCTTACTCAGGTGTATGCTTCATCCAGTAAGCAACCTAGGTACATAAGTTCTTATCTTTCTAATGTACTTAGGTACCTAGAAACTTTCAATTTTGTTGTTCACGAGGTACCTAATATTCTGTTGTTTGAGAGCGCGCTATTGAGAGGGGTGGGCGCGCGCTGGGCGCGGCGGAGAGGCGGCGTGTTGCGGGTGTCTCCCGCCTCGGTCGTGTGCTTGACCTCGAGCGAATGACCTCTGGCGAGATCAGCTGTTCGTGCGTACGATTCATTGCTGTTTTGTTTATTTTATTAGTTGTTGGCTTTTATAAATGAGATAATTAGGTAGATATGGTCTTATTTTGTTGTATTACGTGTATGTAACTAGAAAAAAAATTAAAAGTATGTAGCTAAGTCAACATGTTTTTTGTGTTTTTTTTCGCTAAATATTTTCAGAATCGTGTTCCGATTGCAACCCCTCAGTTTTCGGTAGTAGTCTTTTTACACCCTGTATGTATAAATTATTGAGACGTTTTCTTTTTAAAAAAAGTTGTAAGTACTTTATTTTTGTTGAACTGTTTTCAGCACGAGTCACGCTCGGACTGATTTCTTGAATTCTAAGGTAACAGAGGTGTTTTTAGATTATTTTAAGGTAGATACCCTCATAAATTCAAACATCAATAAGGCAGATCATAGACATTGTGTTTATATTCCTTCGTACTATCCATACTAATTACTACTTATACGTATCCCAATAACTTTTTTTACGTCTAATACAATTACACATATTATATTTTTTCATGGAATAATCAACTTAAATAATCTTCGTTAAATCATTTGTTGGATCTACAAAAATTGAAACATTCGTACGTCATTTTTTGAGTAGACATATTCGCATCTCTATTTTTAAAAAGTAACTGTATTATGATATATTGCATTCTTTCATTCAGTCTTCAGTAACTCGCCTGTCAACAATTAGGGAAATTCATAGGCGTGCATGTGTCAAAAATAAAATAAATGCGTGGACGGAGTATAAATTTAGCAAAAAATTGATAAAAGCCTCTAGCTCCCGAAGACCGTCGAAAACACACTTCACACAAAAATGTTTATTTACTGAAAAGGTTCCACAACAGGAAACTTTCACTTTAATACAAAAACACAAGCGTATCCACGTGCAGAAACTAAAGAAGAAATTTCAAAATATTCAGGCACTTACCTAATGCTTACGATACTCAGTCCACGTTGAAAACATTTCGTAAATGGATGTTTCTTAAATGTTGAGGACAGAGAGCTGAGACACCCTTTCCTTCTATAGAAACGACTTTGAAGAATGGTATATAACGACTGAGAGGAAGAGTTGAAGTCTTATGGTGTACGAAGACGTACTAAATATCTAATTTTACTGAATTGGTATATTTACGTCGTACTAACTAGTCTTCAACTGACCATAAAAAACGTCTGACGGATCGTTTACTTTGTATCTGTGTTTTACGTGAATTTCAATAAACTTTTTAAAAGTGATCATTCATTTTAATTCGCACTCATACTTAACTAACTTTACTTCAAATGTACATACAGTAGGTACGTCCGTACAAATAGAAAGTGAGTCTAGCTGAGTAGCTTCAAACTAAGCTGAATACCTAATTTTAATGCAGATTAGCTAATACCACTTATTCGTATTTACCACCTATGTCTTATTGCAAGGTTACTTTACACAAAAATAATATGAAAAGCAATTGTTCAGTGAGCCTATTCTTACAATGGTCGCAGTTAGGTGAATCATCTGCTCTCTGAAAAGCCTAAAAACGATTCCGGAAAACTGATAGGCACTGTAGCAGTTGATCAATGACGAATAATCAAACAAAAGATCCTCTATGGAGAGCTACAAAAATATCCTAGTTCTGTGTAAAAACTGCTCGAACTTCCAACGTTGGAAAAATCTCCGAAGCAACATTTATACGGTATTAAGTGTGAAACTTTTCTTTTAAACTTTTGCGTGACTTCAATAAAACGTTTGAAAATTTATAAGTTGATTTTGAAATGAGTTTTAGGAATTCGTAGGAGTTCAAGTTTTGTTATTTATTCCACCTTTGTGTAGATTTTAGTTGTCTTGCCCACTTAGAATCTTTAATCAAAAAGATTTCCTGCTTTAAAGTAGTACACGTGAATATTTAAATAATAATAATTATATGATGAAATTACCTTAAGGAAAAGCGGCTTGATGGTTTTGACTGAAAATTTAATAATTTAATATCAGATTTATCCGTTCAGCATAATTTCAGATTGATCCTTTCAGTAGTTTTAGCCTGAAAGAGTTATAGTAGATGATCTGAATTAGAAATTACTTGAACCCATCTGTTTAATATGTCGCAGATCGCGGCATTCCTAGACCTCAATGCTCGCTTACATGAGCTTGGCTGTGATACCATGCAGTTAGATAGTCAAAAGTAATGTCAACTTCTTGCTTTATGTCTCTGGACTCTATGCTTCCTCAAAGACCAATTGAATTGTCACTTGGAACGGAATCCAAGAACAACCAAACTGTTTGTGAATAAATGTCATAAAAGAAATATTTTAATTTTATTGATTCCTGGTTTTCCGGTTTTATGAAATTGATCACGACGACGATGCTCCTGTTTTACCTCTCCTACTCGACAAATAGATGAAAGTATTTTATATCAAATTTTGTATGTTAAAAAGTATATCGTGAGTGGGTTGGATAAACAATTACTGGTCAGACTATGATTAATAAATAATTCATTGATTTGGAATAAATTTTACACTTTTCCAAAGTACGAAGCCTACAGAATATGCAAACGTGGGGTTGTCTATTTTCTCCTGGCGTAATTAATCTCAAGGCATAAGTCAATAACTTTATTTCTTTAATCATAAAAAATAAGCAGACAAGTCAAATTTTATTTTGTTAGTGGTGTGTATTTTGTGGTGTGTATTTTGTTAGTGGTGTGTATTATACTGGTGTGTATTATGTTTGCTCCAAAATTTCGCTTTTTACAGCTAAAAAGCAAAATTTTGGAGCAAACGGAAATGTGAAAAAATGGGTCCTGTTTAAGAGTTTACTGCTAGAATGTATAGCGTGAATCACTGCACCTGAGTTAAAGATTTAAGATATCGGATCTGGCCAGGTTTTTTTTTTAGCTAAACCACGAGCGATATATCTTTTGACATACTAAATTTGATATTAAATTCTTTTCATCTATTAAAACATATGGGTGAACGTCGTTTCTAATTCGGATCTAAGACTAAACTATTACTACCTACATAAATCTAAACATCACACTCATCTCATTGTACCTTGATTTTCTTGTGCCACAAAAAAAAAACTTTCTACAGTAACATCGAAAGTCTTGCCTATAATATAAGAATGATGAATTTCTCCATCTCCCACAATGTTTTTGTGTATCTACACTGATTAATAGATCCTATATTGTGATAACGTGTAACGATGCGTGAAAGTAATATAACGTTATACGAAATAGCGTTAATTAATCTAAAGTCAGCCATTTCGGAGGCTTAGCCGACTCGTTTGATGTTGCATGTTTGTAGAATCACTGTAATTAAAAAAGTTAGACCTTTTCATGTGATACTCATGTAATATTAAATAAATAAATAATGCTGGACACAGCATCATCTAGCCCTAAAGTCAACA
>JAPQVW010000670.1:17500-20998 GCA_028535905.1 Quercus berberidifolia | reverse complement strand
ATTGGTCATCGCGCTTGGTTGAAAAGCCAGTGGCGCGAAGCTACCGTGCGCTGGATTATGACTGAACGCCTCTAAGTCAGAATCCGGGCTAGAAGCGACGCGTGCGCCCGCCGCCCGATTGCCGACCTGCAGTAGGGGCCCTCGGGCCCCCAGAGGCACGTGTCTTTGGCCAAGCCCCCGCGGCGGACGAGCCGCGTGGGCCGCCATGAAGTATAATTCCCACCGAGCGGCGGGTAGAATCCTTTGCAGACGACTTAAATACGCGACGGGGTATTGTAAGTGGCAGAGTGGCCTTGCTGCCACGATCCACTGAGATTCAGCCCTGTGTCGCTTCGATTCGTCCCTCCCCCCTCTCCTCTCCCAATCCCCCCCTCAAAAAAAAATCAACTCTTTGCCCCGTGCCCTCCGGAGGCTAGCCCCCCGAGTGCCTTCGCTGCGTGCCTATGGGGGCTGCCTTGGCCTTGGCTGCGTGCCCTTGCCTTGGCAGCATGCCCATGGGGGGCTGCTGCGTGCCCTTGCCCTTGGCTGCATGCCCATGGGGGGCTGCTGCCGCCTTGGCCTTGGCCTTGGCTGCATGCCATGGGGGCTGGCTGCCTTGGCCTTGGCTGCATGCCTTGGCCTTGGCTGCATGCCTTGGCCTTGGCTGCGTGCCATGGCCTTGGCTGCGTGCCTTGGCCTTGGCTGCGTGCCATGGCCTTGGCTGCGTGCCATGGCCTTGGCTGCGTGCCTTGGCACTGGCTGCATGCCTTGGGGGGCTGCATGCCTTGGCCTTGGCTGCGTGCCATGGGGGGCTGCTGCCTTGGGCCTTGGCTGCGTGCCATGGCCTTGGCAGCATGCCTTGGAGGGCTGCATGCCTTGGCCTTGGCTGCGTGCCTTGGGGGGCTGCATGCCTTGGCCTTGGCTGCGTGCCTTGGGGGGCTGCATGCCTTGGCCTTGGCTGCGTGCCATGGCCTTGGCAGCATGCCTTGGGGGGCTGCATGCCTTGGCTGCGTGCTGCATGGTGCGTGCGGGGCTACCTTGGCCTTGGCAGCATGCCTTGGGGGGCTGCATGCCTTGGCTGCGTGCTGCGTGGTGCGTGCGGGGCTGCCTTGGCCTTGGCTGCGTGCCTTGGGGGGCTGCATGCCTTGGCCTTGGCTGCGTGCCATGGCCTTGGCAGCATGCCTTGGGGGGCTGCATGCCCTTGGCTGCGTGCTGCATGGTGCGTGCGGGGGCTGCCTTGGCCTTGGCTGCGTGCCATGGGGGCTGCCTTGGCCTTGGCAGCATGCCTCCATGGCCTTGGCTGCGTGCCTTGGCCCTTGGCTGCATGCCATGGCCTTGGCTGCGTGCCTTGGCCTTGGCAGCGTGCCTTGGGGGGCTGCATGCCTTGGCCTTGGCTGCGTGCCTTGGGGGGCTGCATGCCTTGGCCTTGCATGCCTTGGCCTTGGCTGCGTGCCTTGGCCTTGGCAGCATGCCTTGCCCTTGGCTGCATGCCATGGGGGGGCTGCATGCCTTGGCCTTGGCTGCGTGCCTTGGCCATGGCTGCATGCCATGGGGGGGCTGCATGCCTTGGCCTTGGCTGCGTGCCTTGGCCTTGGCAGCATGCCTTGGGGGGCTGCATGCCTTGGCCTTGGCTGCGTGCCTTGGCCTTGGCAGCGTGCCATGGCCTTGGCAGCATGCCTTGGGGGGCTGCATGCCTTGGCTGCGTGCTGCATGGTGCGTGCGGGGGCTGCCTTGGCCTTGGCTGCGTGCCTTGGCCTTGGCTGCCTGCCTCCATGGCCTTGGCTGCGTGCCTTGGCCTTGGCAGCATGCCTTGGCCTTGGCTGCGTGCCATGGGGGGCTGCATGCCTTGGCCTTGGCTGCGTGCCATGGGGGGCAGCCCCTGGCCTTGGCAGCATGCATGCCACGGCCTTGGCTGCATGCCATGGCCTTGGCCGCATGCCTTGGCCTTGGCTGCGTGCCTTGGCCTTGGCTGCTGCCTTGCCCACAAATTTCGAGTGATTTCCCAAAAAATGAGGGTTTTTTGGAAAAGGAGGTTATTTTCCCCCAAAGAGGCTGGCGTTGGGCATGGCAGGGTGCCCAGGGGCATGCCCGCATGCACGCCACGCCGCATCGCCCCGCATCGTCCCGCACTCCGGCAAAATTGGCTCGTGCCTTTTCCCCTTTTTGTGTTCCTAAATTCAGTCCATGATTTTAGAGGACGTTTCCAACAAGCGGTTCGGCGTTCCGAGCAGTTTTGAATTTTTTATGATTTTTCCTATTTTCTGGATTCCGAAAATCATAAAAAATAAAATATGTTGAATATGGCCACCAAATTTTGGCAGGTTGAAGGTTAGATTTTTCTTAGCATGTGTACAAAAAATCAGGGCAAGACTCCAAGAATTGCTCCAAAAAAGACCCATTATTCCTCCTCAACAAATCAATGTTTCCTCGTGCCAGAGAGGATTTTTTCCTAAGCGCTCTTTAGGGGGGGAAAGAGTTGGAGGTGTCCGAAGAGGCTATCTAGGCTTGGCAGCAGCAGCCCCCCCAAGTGCTGCCATGGCCTTGTAGGGGTCCCAAGGGCATGCCACGGCCTTGGCATCCCACCCACGGGGCATGCCACGCCCTCGCCCACGGGGCATGCTAGGGCCTTGCTGCTGCCTGCGCCCAGGGGCATGCCAGCGTGCCCACCTGCCTGCACCCAGGGGCATGCCAGCGTGCCCACGCAAGCATGCCATGGCCTTGGCTGCGTGCCTTGGCCTTGGGGCAGCATGCAGGCAAGCATGCCTTGGCCTTCGCTGCCTGCCCATGGGGGCTGCCTTGGCCTTGGCTGCTGCATGCCCCGGCCTTGGCCAGCATGCCCATAGGGGGGCTGCTGCTGCCTTGGCCAGCATGCCTTGGCCTTGGCCTTGGATGCATGCCTTGGCCATGGCCTTGGCTGCATGCCTTGCCCACATATTTGGGGTGATTTCCTAAAAATGAGGGTTTTTTGGAAAATGAGGTTATTTCCCCACGAGCAGGCAGGCAGTGGGCATCCCAGGGGCATGCCCGCGTGCACGCCGTGCCGCATCGCCCCGCATCGTCCCGCACTCCGGAAAAATTGGCTCGTGCCTTTTTCCATTTTTTTGTCCCTAAATTCATTCCATGATTTTAGAGGAGGATTCCAGCAAGCGGTTTGGCGTTCCGAGCGTTTTTGAATTTTTTATGATTTTTCCCATTTTCCGGCTTCCTAAAATCGTAAAAAATAAAATATGTTGAATCTGGCCTCCATATTTTGACAGGTTGAAGGTTGGATTTTTCTTAGCATGTGTGCAAAAAATCAGGGCAAGACTCCAAGAATTGCTCCGAAAATGACCCATTATTCCTCCTCAATAAATCAATGTTTCCTCGTGCCAGAGCGGATTTTTTCCTAAGGGCTCTTTAGGGGGGAGGAGGTATTCGGCGATGCACAGGGGCGACCCCTCTTGAGCTTGGCCACGGGTAGGCATGCTCATGACGAGCCCTCAGGCACCCAACCCCGCGTGCTCCATGGCGCGAGGTGGG